>OW569337.1:14839100-14887428 GCA_937595015.1 Polyommatus icarus
CCGAAGGCTAGGAGAGCAGTGGCTGTTGAGGAGGTGGGGTGAGGACCTGGCGCAGGCCCAGTACGGTCAACGTACGGCTCAGGCTCTGCGTCCAGTTCTTGCGGCGTGGATGCGCCGCAAGAGAAAACCCCTCACCTTCCGCCTTACACAGGTACTCACCGGACACGGATGTTTCGGTGCTTACTTGTGTAAGGTTGCCAGGAGGGAGCCTACGCCAGCCTGCCATGAGTGCGGCGCTACGGAGGACACGGCCCAGCACACCCTCGAGGTGTGTGATCGTTGGGCCGTGCAGCGCCATGATCTCATGGCGGTGCTTGGGCGAGACCTCTCGCTCTCGAGCATGGTTCGCTGCATGCTCGAGAGCGATGAGGCATGGCAGGCGGCGGTCTCTTTCTGCGAAACCGTCCTTTCGCAGAAAGAGGCCGCGGAGCGAAACAGAGAGAATGACACATCCTCTGTTCCGCTCCGCCGGCGTAGGACGGGAGTGCGGAGGTGTCGTTACGCGAACCTCCAAACTTCCGTCTAATCCGGGGCTCCGGGCAAGGATGGGAACCTGCCCGGCAAGCTAGTCCCGGCGTCGAGGGGAACGCTTCAGTTTGCCGGAGCGTTCCCTTACTTTGGTGGAAGTCCGGTCTCTTCTGAGGTAGACCGGCCGGTCGTGGAGGGAGTCCTGTGGTAGAGAGAACCAGGATATCCCTCCGTATACGGCTGAAGGCAACCGCAGGTGGTTTTAGTGAGTAGGAGTCTCACATACCCCCGGGGTCCCCAACCCGGGGCACCCATGATGGGTTTCCCCTGCGTAAAAAAAAAAAAAAAAGGGTTTCCCCTGCGCAAAAAAAAAAAGGTTAGGTTAGGTTAGGCTAGCTAGCGTCAGAGAGAGAGAGAGAGAGAGAGAGTCTGTGTTAACACCAATACTCACCCTCCTCCGGGAACGTAATATAGAAGGAGACGATATCGTCCTGGACGCTCTGCTGCACCAGCTTCGACAGCCGCTTCTCGTCAACGCCGTTCTTGTGGAGTGTCGCCATGAAGTCGGCGAGCGGTCGCGACATACGGAACTGCAGTTCCAGCTCCCGACCCGCGAATACTAGCGCGTCCTGATGAATAAATCGTTTTTTATCATTTTACGTTATTAAAAAAATATTTTTATAGCAACTGCACGTCCAATTTTCATCTTACCCTGAACGTAAACAATCAGGCCAAACCGCCGTTCGCACATTACGTACGCGCCGTACGCACCGCATAATTCAAGAAATGCGGCGCGTACGGTGCGGACGAATGTGCTAGGTTTAGGCCTTATCACACTGGCGATTAGCGAGCGATTTGAAAGCGACGCGATTGCGCAGCGCGCACGCCGCGACAGCGCAGCGTCGTCGCGGCGTGGTGTGGACGCCATTTTGTACACTCGTCTAGGGAATTACCTAGACAAGTGTACAAAATGGAATACACTCGTCTAGGGAATTCCCAATTCAAAAAAATAGAGTACGACACGTACGAGAGGTACGAAAATTCTGGTGAAACAAATTAATTGTTTACGTTTGCCGTAAAATTAAAAAACACGAACTACAGGTATACCTATGAGCGCTAAGAGTAAATTTTAAAATCAACTGCTGAACTGAAGCATAAGTAGATGACCTCTTATGACCAAATAATATTATAGCTGACGCTGTGTCTGTGTACTACTGTGTATTTTTCTAGAGCCTATCTGTCAGTTTGGCTTATGGATACGCCCTCTTGCATTCGCGTAAGAAAATATGTCATAGATTTTAATCTTAAATGTCTAGGAAAATGTACAAATAATGTTACCTGATGCGTGATGGGTACAAGTCCGAAGAGCCTGGTGGCCTTGGTGGGCCCCCACTCGCCGCTCGCGCAGTCCGGCAGCGGTACCATCACTGTCTGGAGCTCCGCACAGCAGATCTATGGAATACGAGTTGGTTGATGATGAAGCTTAAGTAATATTATGCAGATCGACTAGGATCTACAAAATGAAGATAACTTCTACTTTACTAGACAGCCGCGCGAAACTAAAACTAGGTATGTTGAATAGTCTGTCACGACTCACGAGTCGCGTGACACTTTATAAGATGGTGCCTTTAGTACCGTAACTAGTTAACTAGAATAGTCTTGGCTACATTTAACCACCAAATATTCGATACAAAATATTTCGAAAGGTAGCTACTATCTCGTCCTAATCAGTTATTGCCGCCAGTTCATTTTATCCACGCTTCAAACATGCTTTTGCTTTTTAGCACTGTATAAATCAAAGCAGTAAACACCCTTGTAGTTCTGTGTTATAATAAGGACATCCTTGAAGTCCTGTACTATAAGATAATAAGGCTTTGTCCACATCTGTATCATGATCGCTAGAAAAGTACGCGATGATCGCGATCATTTTGCGTCCACACTAGCGATCACGGAGATCTGATACGCGATCATGATACAGATGTGGACATAGCCTAAAACATTTTCTTACCACCTTACCTTGAATTTACAAACGCTCTTGAACTTCATGGGCTCGCCGGTGAGGTACTCGCGCGGCGTGACCGCGTTCGCGAATATGTCCAGCAGAAACGCCCCCGAGCAGGGAGCATGTACGCGGAACGACACCACGTTGCCCACCACCGACTGGAAATAAAATAGCATGTAAATATCTTCTTGCTATTATATGTATCTTGCTATATCTATCTTGTTAGCAAGATTATTTCTTACGAGTAAGATAGCTTGTACCGTGCACATTTGATAGAAGAAATCTTTATATTAGACGTAGTTGTGCCATTGGTGGTTCACATTTAGAATAGTGGTCCCCAACCTTTTTTTCATGCGGGCCACAAACATCCACTATCCCCGCGGG
Organism: Polyommatus icarus; assembly: GCA_937595015.1. Lineage (NCBI taxonomy): Eukaryota > Metazoa > Arthropoda > Insecta > Lepidoptera > Lycaenidae > Polyommatus > Polyommatus icarus. Next base: position 14,841,955 of record OW569337.1, read on the forward strand.
TTGGGGATAGCGGACTTAGAGCTTAAGCTTATCTTTTTGTTTGTCTGGGTTGTTCTGTTTGTATGTCGCAGCATACAATATTAGCATACTAACAGGATATTTTGTACTTATTCTATTAATTTCTGACATTAAAATCTTGAATAAAATTTTTTACCATTACACCAATCAAAAGCCGTTAGTTACATTTAAACAATGTTTTGATTTTGTCCGATACCTTTATCTAGTTACTTGGAAACTTGTGTATTCGGTTGTTACCTGCATAACGAATCTTTTGAGGCTGACGCCGTCGAATCCGTCGCCCTCCGTGTCGTAGAACTTGAGGTTGTAGTGGAAGATCAGCGAGCTCTGCATGTGTGCCGGCATGGCTATGCGCATAGTCGCCGCACCTGGTAAAGAAACAAGTACTAATAAGTGCTAAACTCATGTAGGCAGTAGGGTACAGTAACAGATAGCTACTGAACGGGAACTGTATCAAAAAGCAAATGAACACTACTTCGAACTTTAAAGTTAAAAGTCAAAATAATAAGTAATCTAAACAGTTTTACTTCGACTTAAAGTCACCTATAGTAGAACTGCCAAGAACGTTGAAGTTCGTACCTACATTGATGACGTTACTAATTTAAGGACAGAGTCAAGATTTGACTCCATCTGGGTTAATGTGGAATACCGGTGGAATACCGTAATTTCAATTTCTCTTATCTATTGTCTCTGCAGATGCAGAGACAATAGGTCTGACCCTAAGATTAGGGTCAGACCACGAAACTGCGTTGCGGGGTCGTATCGCTGGGTAAATCCAGACCGCAACGCGACGCGAGACGCATTTCTAAATTTGTATTGTACAGAGTTCAATTATTGTGTGAGACATCTTGCAAATCTGTAGATTCCTTAAGGGTTGGACCTCATCTGGCAGCACGGAATCGCCTTTTCCGTCGCCCTTTCTCTTTCTGTCGCTTAGAACTGCCATTTGCTAGACCGAGACAGAAAGCATAATGCGATACCCTCGAGGATTCCGCCGAGCGAGAGAAAGGGTGACGGAAAAAGGCGATTCCGTGCTGCCAGGTGAGGTCCAACCATAATTTCTTTAGAAATGCATCTACGCGTCGCGTCGCGTTGCGGTCTGAATTGACCCTAAAACAACATCGCACAAAAACGCGATGCGATGTTGCAACGCAGAGTTATGACCATTATACCGAAGGATGCTCGACTCACCCGTTGAGTCCGTATACATGACAGCTTTAGTATTAGGATCGCTGAAGTACAACCCGTAGCGGAAGAACAGGGACCTGACGAAGGGCAGCTCCTCGAAGTCGTGCAGCGTGATGGGTGTCTTCAACAGCTGCCAGTCCGGCTGCAGCGGGTAGAACTCGTAGATGAACTCGCGAGGGTCCGTCAGGAAGTAGTGGTCGTCGTACTCGTATCTGGAGTAGTAGAAAGTATTTTTAGGGGGGGAAATTTTAGGAGGTAAGTTGGTGGAAGATGCAGGGTTTCTTGGAATCGTATCTTAACGAGATTAGATATTTTAGGAGGTAAATTGGTGGAAGATGCAGGCTTTTGACGTGATAACGTCTTATAGTTCGATGGAGCCGGCTGCACGCACGAAGAAACATGACTCATGCGGCGTTACCTCGCTCTGAGGCGTTCCATTTAGAGCTTGAAGTGCAAGCGAGAGCGCGGAACGAGCGACAAAGAGGCACGTTGTCACGTTCAACTATCGTCAGTAAACCGACTTTACAGACAACCGTTTTTTTTGTAGAAATACTGGTTGGAGAAATATTCCTTTATCGTAATTTATGCTTCAGAGTACCTAGATTCTAGGTATTAGAGTAATGTTACGTAGCGATGCGTTAAGACAGCGTTAACTTTGCTGACGAATATTTTGAATGTTATAGAAGTTGATGCAGCAGAATGCGGATCTGCGTAATTTGGTCACGTTATGTTAAACCCAGCCGACCAATGTCTAGATTCACGACAAAAAGGTCGTGGCCTGCAAATCCATATTTGTCAGATTTGTAATTTAGACACGCATCGCGTTTCGGGCTGAATTGACCCTAAGGCTCTAAATAGGCTTGATTGCTTACCTCAAGCTATCACTCTTCCCCCTATTCCCGGGTTTAGGCGCGTCCTTGGCGTTGACAAGATGGCGGGCGCCCCAGTTGCACTGCACGAAGCGCCACGCCCCGGCCACGTATACCGCGTTCCACGAGTTCCGGAACCGGTTGTCTTCGAATCTGACACCTGGCTGGTAGCCCGCTGACTTGCTGTAGCCTTTGATCACCACACAGTGAAGACCCGCGTAGCTGGAATTGATGATGATTGTTGCAAACGGGTAAAGGATCAATGTTTGGCTATAGCCGCTAGCGTGATATGGATGATGATATTTGAGAGCAGAGAAGTAATAGTCTTTGGACTCTACAGCCGCTGGCGTAATTGTACTCTACTAAAATCTTGGGTTCTAAAAAACTTAGGGTAATTACTGTAGTCTGCTCAGTGGACAGCAAGAAATCTTCAGCAGCCCATCGAAAATAACGGTAGGCTATTGCTTGTGTCTTTTATTTGCACAAGACAATATTGGTATGCCGTATGTCGTTTTCATGTAATCCTCTGTAAGCCCCAAAATTTTGTACGCATGCAAGAGACAAGCAACTTTAATAGGCATTCCATTAGATTCTGTTTATTGTTGTTAGCTTGTTACCATAATTTTCTCACCTGCACAACCTCTTGAACAGCACATGGTAACTCTCTGTTCCGTGTTTGATGCCTCTCAACAGACCTAGCGGAGAATCCCCTCGCAGGTTGTCATCAAACTGTATGTTGTTGAGGTTCTTGACGGTTATCCATCGGAATATCGTCCTGGCTTTTTCCACGTCGCTCGCACAACGCCCTACTAACTGCCGGACTAGGTCTGTGAAGGTTTTCTGGTCCTCTTGGGCCACCTGGAAGTGGAAGAATCTTAGTGAGAACTCGGTAATTTAGAGGTTGTTAGTTGTCGAATTCAGAATAAAACTTTTGGATGGCTTGGCTCTTTAGCTGCTAAGCATTCGTATGATCGAAATTATATACCATTGTAAGTGTCTTCTCACTAATAGATCTTCAAAATAACGATGACGAGCCTACTTACAGATATAGCGATTTTATCCACATCCGAGAACTCCGCCGGGTCAGTGTATATGTGGAACTTGGAGACGAGCGGCGGCTGCGGGGCCGGAGCCCTGGCGGGGTAGGGGGGTGCCTCCTCCCCGTCCAGGTATATGGAGGAGGCAGCCATGTACTCCGACCTCCTCTCCTGGATCAGCTCCATCATCTCGTGACTCTGTTTCTCCACTAACGCCGCTGTGGCTGCCCTGAAAAGACAAAGGGTTTTAAAATTTAAATTCCGCGTCAAGTAATCTGAAGACCAATTATTATCGTAATTGTTTTTGTTATATTCGCATAATATAAAGAGGCATATTTGTATTTTTGTATGTTTGTTATGAAGAAACTTTAACACAGGCTTACAGGCTGCCGAGGCGGGTCATGTTGGGGGTGGTAGCGGATGCAAAATCGATTAAACGAGTGACCTTGCCTCCTTCAACATCAAGCAGAATGCAATGGGATGAGTTCGCCGAAGACAGAAACCGGTGGAGACAAAGTATAGCTCAGGGAGTCCGTTACCATGATCGAAAATGGTTCAACAGATTGGGTGAAAGGCGTGTCAAAGCTAGCTCTAGCGATAAATAATAATTCACAACCTCATTAATCAAACAATGCTCTCTTGTGCACAAATTGCGGTCTTGTCGATCGAGAATTATTGGACTCTATATTATTATAGTCATCAAAAGAAGTGTCTGAAACAGAAGCTTGCAGTTTGCACCCATATGACCCTTACCTACATCATTAGTAATTGATGAAGAGGCCAATGATGATGATATTGTATGAAGAAACTCAAAAACGCCCGTGCCTATTTTAAAAATTCTCTGACCATTGGAAAGCTGCATTCACTTTGGGTAACATGGGCTATGTTTATTGCTAGAAAACATTAAAGATCCTTACTAAAACTTAACTAACGTAATCCAGCTTATGTCCACCCGTGTGAAGCCGGGACGGGCCGCTAGTTGTCAATATAGTTAGTAATCCCGTTACACCAATTATATAAATGGCTTTTACGGACTAAATCCAGTTATGACAGTATCCCATATTAACCCATTTAGACCCAAATGAAACGGAGCCGTAGAAAATATAAAATTTCTTTATTAATTTATAGAAACCAATAAAATTATTAGGAAAAAACAAAAAAAAAAAAATTTTTTAATTTTTATATAAAAAAATTGCCGTCCTCAAATGGGGCCAATGGGATCAAACGGTGTAAAAATTTTGGATACATTATTTATGAATGTACCGTGTTTTCACACATTTCTCAAATTGCCTTTGATCTTTTTCATGACGTAATGCTAGCCCACCAGAAAAAGTAAAAACATCATGCAATTATTGGGACAGTTTTCAGGGAAAGTGACCCTTCATGCTACAGGTTTGGCTGTACAGATATAATGTATTGCTGGTTGCAGAATTCTACCGCTTGTATGTCTCAAGTAGTGACGACCAAATGCCGCCGAAATTGGAGCTGATTCAATTCATGTTTTTATTACCTTGATGCAGCCGCCATGCGTTTGCCACTATAGCAGTGGTAAAGTAATCCAACATGTGCGTGAACAGTACCTACCAGTTACCAACAATTTTTGTTTCGTATAACAGTGCGAGAAAATCGATTGATCAGTTGACTTGACCCCACGCATATCCTTGTTATAGCTTTGATAAAAATGTAGGAAGCTGACGTCCACATTCGTTCAACAGTAATACATTATTTGTTTACTTGTCCCAGAAAAAAAACGCTGTAATGGCTTGCCCCAATCGCATAGACATTATAATCCAGCCGATGTAAAACAAATTCTGATTTAGTTGGTTGAAATGGTAGTCAATCTCGTCGTTTTCTTTTTTTTTCATATCCTTGACGATCACGAGAGGACACTTCTTCTTTGCCAACAGTATCAGTTGCACAATAGCCAGCTTCCCTTTGAGTAATGAAAAACTGGTAAAGAGACACATGGTTGCGAAGGAAATACGACTAAATATATCTTTCCACTGTCATCGTCAATCATGGCAACTTCCTGAAGTCTATAGTATTTATCATAGCTATTGAACACCCTTCAGTTCATTGATTATACGAAAATGATCGGTGGACAAAACTTGAAATAATTTACATCCAGTGTACCCATTGGCCCCAAATTGGGACACTTGTATAAAACTACTCCTAATCTTATGAAGACCAAAGCTTTTCACACTAATATATATATATATATATATATATTTTTATAGGTTTTACTGTAATGAGTTCTTTTACGTAGAAAAATATATATGCCTAAAAGAAAAAATAAAAAATACTAACTTAGCGTCATTTCGGATGTTAGAAACATCTCCAGAAAAATCACTATAAAACACTGTAACTATATTTATATTATTTGTACCTTCTAAGAACAAGAAGATACACTTTTAGCAAATTGACACTTACAATAAAAATAAGAATAAACTTGAATGACAAAAAATTTAAATAATTTTAAAAGTGTCCTCGTTTGGGCACGGCGGGTCTATATGGGTTAATGCACTAACTACTAAAAGTTAGTGCATGAATAATATGGGATACTTTTCAGGCAAATAGAAGCCTACAATAGATTCTTGTTGCATGTTGTTTATAGTTTTTGCATTAGCAAATAACAAACATACACACTTACAAACCGTCGCTCTCATATTACCTATGTAAAAGTAAAAACATCCTAGGAGACTACACCTTTCATGTTCCAACATCTTCCTCGTCAAACTCTCCTTCTTCTTATCCCTCCTGAGAGTCATGTTCTTCTCCAAGTCCGCTCTCTCCTGTTGGTGGCGGAGAGTGAGCGCGCCGATCTCTGCTTCTGGCCTTCTCTTCTTGACCTGTATCTCCTGCTGGAACCTGCTGGTTAACCTCTCTAACTCCCTTTCCCATTCGTCCTGAAATTGTATAATTTTTAAATAGTTACTAGCTGTCCCGGCAAACGTTGCTTTGCCATAATATATTATGTATTTGCCATATTATTTTATTGAAGTGACTAAATATTTATGTATGTTACTATGGCAACGTCGATAGCTATCCCGTCGCACAAACATTAATGGTCGCCGTCGGTCTCAGGTTGTAAATAATTTGCAATAAAATAAAATTGCGACAATAATTAAAGATCCTATCCTATCTCTCAAGTTGGAAAAAAGCACACATTTAAAAAATAAAAACATTAAAATCGGTTAAGTAGTTTAGGAATCTATCGCGGACAAACATCGTGACAGGAGATTTATATATAATAGATTATCTTCCAAAGCAATGGAAAATATTACGAAAATATTGGTGTAGAGGGTGCTATCTAGGTTAGGTCTAGCACATGTACAAACTAACAGTAAATAATCTATTCCAAATCCGGCATATCAGAATATTCACGAAAATGTTGTCAAACGTCGAACAAGACTTTTTGTTAACTGTCTATGCGTGTGCTGCATTCTAGCGTCAAAACATTGCAGTAATTTATCCTATCCTAATGTTGATGATAAAAGGTATGTACAGAATTACTATCAAAACTACTATATTTACAACTATTAAAGTAAGAATAAAAAATTGTACCTACCTGTATTTCATCTCGTATCCTTCTGTTCTCTTCTTCTCTGTGTTTGGAGAATTTTCTGTACAAGTCATCCTCTTCCTGTCGATGTTTCATTTCTAATTTGGTCTGTTCATCTCGGTCCTGTAAAAAAGAAATACAAATCAATTAATATTTCTCATTTTAAAAACGTGTATGATGGTCATTACTCATTATGATATTACGAGTAGGATAGTTTTAAAACACGGTAGTTTTTATTTTTTAAACAACTTCCAAAAAGAAGGAGGTTTCTCAATTCGACCGTATAATATATGTTCTTTTTTTTATTTTTTTTATGTTTGTTCGCGGATAACTCCGTCGTTTGTGGACCGATTTCCAAAATTCTTTTGCTGTTGTAAAGGATACGAGTATAGTTGGAATTTGGTACCACGTTCACAAAAGTGGTGATCTGATGATGAAATCCATGAGAAATCGAGGGAAGTCCTTAAAATTTATATTGAAACATATAGTGATTTTAACTTTTTCTGAAGGATTTCAAGTACATGCTACCAAAAAATAAGATTTTGCACCAATGTATACCCTGGTTCCGAGGGTGCTGTACAGAAATCTTGACTCCTTATAGATAGATGTTCGGGGATTTCGGAGTTATTTAAACAACTAAAAGCAAATGCCAATACATCAATTTCTTCAATCATCATCTTTATCACCATAATTATTATGCCACGCCACGCATCACCATAATATTATTATGTTACAATAATATAACCGTAAAATATATGGAAAATCGTAGCCTTTCTTTTTAAAAGATCTAGATTTGTAACTTTTTGAAATCCACCTAAGTATAGTCAACTTTTGTAGTAGTTATACAAAAATTAGATAAAATTATGATATACAACTGACTGCGTATGATATACATAATGGACATAATATTATACATTATACATAGCTAAAAAGAGAAAAATAATTATTTTTAAACAAAAAATTTAAACCGACTTCCACACTAAAAACTACGGTGAATAAACTAAAAAGTGTTAAATAATTCTAATTCTATATTAGTGGCTTTTTTAGGATTGCCAGCCAGAAGCCAGCTAACTTCTATGTCAATTATTATTATTTTTAACAAAAAATTAAAACCGACTTCCAAGGTAAAAAAAATAATAACATTAATATGAACTAAAAAGTATTAAATAATTTTTACTATCTAATAGTGCCTTTTTCCGAATTCGGCTAAACCTCAACTATTTCTGTACTCAATCTTCATTATTTTGAAGTCGGTACCAGATAGCTGAATCTTCAGTCCTCTGACAGAATATTTAAAATTTTTGGAACTGGCACCGACTTCAAAATTATGAAGATTGAGTACAGAAATAGTTGAGGTTTAGCCGAATTCGGAAAAAGGCACTATTAGATAGTAAAAATTATTTAATACTTTTTAGTTCATATTAATGTTATTATTTTTTTTACCTTGGAAGTCGGTTTTAATTTTTTGTTAAAAATAATAATAATTTCACTCTTTTTAGTTACACTAGTAGATAAATCTTCGCGTATATTTTACGTATCTTATTACAATTTGTTAAGAGTCACAACTCACACTCACAAAATAATATAATATTATCAGTGAAGTGAACATATTGTGCTAAGTAATTTACTTCAAGCCCGAAGCGGTCACCGGCGATTGCGATAACAATAGAAAGGCTATTGTGTCTCGTTTTTCCACGATCGAAGGATCTATCAGATAAAAAATTCTACAAACTTGCATAGGATGTAGCGTAGCATAATATTTAATATTATCATAATTATTGACAGCTGTTCTTGTTATCAAGAATTCAAATCGATAGGTACTTAGTGCACCATCTATCGATTAATAAGTATAACTAATTAAAAAGACACTTAATGACTTTGTTTTGTTTAAATGCTCTTTTTAAAATAACTTTATTTTAATTCTATTTGTCTATTAAAATTTTATAAAGTAGTAAAGTATTCGATCTGTATATAAAGTAGTTAGTAAAGTATTCGATATTCTGTCTTCGACGCCGACCGCCGTGTATTAAAAACAAACAGGTGTTGTTAATTGTTATACAGTATATAATTATTATTATTAGTATATCCATACCTATGCCTTGTACTATTATCTATTCTGTGCCATGAGACATTGGTGGCCTTAACACGACGTGGTAATGATGATGATAACGATGATGATGATGATGATGATGATTATGATGATGAATATGAATTGCATAGTAGTTTATGCTTTCTGTTCTTAAAACAACGCCGAAACTCCCAAACGTGTATCTATAAGGAATCAGGAGTTCTCTCAGCATCATCGAAACCATGGTATACCTTGACCCAATATTTGACTTTTTGGTCGTTTTTTTTTAGTACACTTCACATAAAACCAAAATCACCATATGTTTCCATATAAATTTTGAGGAGTTCCCTCGATTACTCATGGATCCCATCATCAGGTCACCACCTTTGTGAAAATGGGACCAAATTGGAGTAAAACCTAATACAACAAAACAAAAATTTCGAAAATCGGTTCACAAACGGCGGAGTAATCGTTGAACATACAAAAAAAAAAAAAAAAAAAAAAAAAAAATATCCACAGCCGAACATATAACCTCCTCGTTTTTTGGAAGTCGGTTAAAAATCTCAGAAATTTTAGGAGCTGGTACCGACTTCAAAAGTATGAAGATTGAGTACAGACATAGTTGAGGCTTAGGCCAATCCTAAAAAAGCCACTAATATAGAATTAGAATTATTTAACACTTTTTAGTTTATTCACCGTAGTTTTTAGTGTGGAAGTCGGTTTAAATTTTTTGTTTAAAAATAATACTCAAGCAAGTACTGTTTCATTAGTTTTGTACTAGGACATCGTACCTATTAGGCTTATGCTTTTAATTTTAACTAAATTGGTACAACCTTATGTTTTAGCAATTATTATTAGATATTAAAAGGAAACACCCCATGTACTTAAGGCCTTTAAGATAAAATCCAGCAAAGATAGAAAATCTAATGTTCCTTGAAAGATTTGATACCTGATAAGTTCAAATCTTTGATTTATTGGCTAGAAAGGTAAGGTTAAGTACCGGTCCGTAGGTTCATATCCCCTATCTGATGGTAGATACTACCATCTACCTTCTACAAACTATCTAGTATCTGTAGTGTTTAGTTGGTCATCATTATCATATTCTTTATTAACATTATCATCAGAGTCTATCAACGGTCTCACTGTTGGGATACAAAATAACTGTAATGAGTAATGACTAATATACGAGTTGGCAGTATTTGAAGAGTTCTAATATACGAAAGATTCTTTCATGTCACTCGATCATAAACGCTATTTCCTAGTTTGAAAAGATGCAAATGTACTAGTCGCCTCACTTATAAAAAGTATGCACGGAGTGTACCACAGAGTACTATAATACTGGCGTAAAGTGTACGTGAATACATGTAGAGACCATGTATGTGTGAATGTGCGAGTGTCAGCAGTTTTGTGTCTGGGAGGCGATGTATGCGAGAGACGACGGGCAGTCACTGCGTGAGGCCTTGTATGAATGTATGGTTTTTAGTTTTGGGATAATAAAGGCCAAGTTAATATCACCTACTGGTTTTACTAGTGCAAGTTGCAACCCGGGGACTTATCAGTGAGGGACTAAAGGGACTCCTACATACATATTTTATACACCCCGTACATATTTAACTAGCCTATGATACTATCACAGTCGGTAAACTAGCATTTCTAACGTGCCAAACAAAGACGGTTCCACAGAGTAAGTGACGCGAATAGAACGGAGAAGGGTAGGTAGATTATTTATTTCCAGGATAACAATGGATCTTCGTAGTATGTCAAAATTTCCGCCCCATGGGCGTGAATTAATGTTTTTAAGGTCTACCACCTTAGGCTTAAGTTTCTAGTTAATGCCTATTTCCTCAGGCGGTACACCACAGATTTAGCAATGCGAAATCACGTTATTGTTATTATAAACCGTAAAACATAACGAGATGACGAAACCACGTGGCAACGGCGATTAGCTATTTGGACTGAAACGAAACGCGCTCTGAATAACTTGAGATACTTCTGCACTTAATAATAAAAATAATAATAATATAATAGCTCCCACACCGGTTTCGGTGACGGTGGCCGGTTTCATTGAATCCAGGCCAGCCGCAGGAGTAATTTTATAGTGCCCAAGTGTGTACGCAGTACACAAGAGCACTCTCTATTACTTTACTCTCATAACCCAGTGGGACGGCAGACCAACATGACTGGCGAGTGATCAGGCGCAGGACCGACTTTTTACATGCCCATCCGACGCATGGATCATATCTTACTTAGTCAGACAATCGGGTGATCAGCCTGCATTGTCCTAACCAAACTTGGAAATATCATGTTTCCAACGCGGGAATCGAACCAACGACCTCCGAGTCAAGAGCCGCGCTCTATACTATACCACTAGACCACGCAGGCGTTACTTCAGCACTTAGTATTAATTATAACAGTAATTTACTAAGCTTCTGCATAATATGTGTGTCAGATGGGGGTTAGATAGGCGGTGATAATAGGTGCAAATAAAAGGGGTATCCATGCCTCTAATGCATTTTGGCAGTTTTTGACATTTGGCTCTATTATAGTGTCAAGGGGTATTAATATTTTCGCGAATCGCGCGGCACATTGCCGCTGCACGTGACCATGGCGCTCGTGGCCAACGAGTTGCTGGCGTTTATCCAGCACGCCATCGACACCATGGACAAGGTCAGCATCATGCAGATCTGCAAGTCCTCCTTCACCAGTCAGGATATTTGCAGGGGCAAGCAGCTGCTGTATGAGACGCTCGGCCAGAGCGCGAACATGCCCTCGCGACGAAGAGACGGAACGGAAAGAAGCGTGCAGGACATCATCTCCCTGCTGAAGCAGACGGATCCGGATGAGGTGCCGGCTTTTGTGGCAAAGGAGCTGCACAAGCTGCCGCCCGTCACGCTGGACCACGTCGACGTCGTCAGCCTGCTGAAGGACATCAGGTTCCTGAAGGAGGAGCTGGCCGGAGTAAGGGGTAGACTGCAGGCGTCAGAATCCATCATTAGTGATCTACGTAGTGAATTATCACAACTAAAAAGTAATAATTCATTATGTAGGTCACCTGACGCTGCATTCGTCACCCGCCGTAGAGGCGCGCAAACGGTGTCGTTTAGCCCGTCAGCATTATCGGACGGGTCAACGAACATCGCCGCTGCGTCCCCCGCCCACGCTTCCCTCCCGGATGCGCCGACAACTAAAACTACGCGACTGTTGCTGGTCGCCCCGCACCTCCCCCGCGAGCGAATAAAAAATGGGGAGAATGAGAGCTGTAAGGCTTCGGAGAGTCGCAAGACTACGGAAGGCTGTAAGGCTACGAAGAGTCGCAAGGCCAAGTCTTCTCGACCTGGCAAGGACGAGAGCAGGGGGTGCGATGAGGAGGGCTTCATACTGGTGGAGAAGAGGAAGAAGAAGCCCGCCGCCCGCAACCATCGTGGCACCGCACCCTATGTACCTGAGCTGCGTCTGCGGAGCGAGGTCCCCGCGACGCCCCTGTACATATCCCGCCTGCACTGGTCCACGGAGGTCGAGGACGTCGTGGACTACATCAGTAAGAAGACATCCCTCCGCCTTAGGGTCGAACGTCTGCAGTCTCGCCACAAGGTCAACTTCAGTTCCTTTGTGGTGAGAGTACCGACGCATCTTCTTTTGACCTTTGAAGCGGAGGAATTCTAGCCGGTTGATGTGGTTTACCGAAGGTTCCGGGGAAGACTTCGGAATGAAGCGCGCGTCACGTTGCCGTTAATTCGTGATAAAGTGTAGTTATTAAGATTATAATAATATTGTATGGGCCTACGTAGCCTGATTTAAATAATTATAAATAAAAAAAATAAAAATATTGACCTCAGAAAATTGTTTGTGGGAATTAGACGCTCCAGGCGCTCTTGAAATAAGTATATAGAATGATGTCTTTAAGATTTATTTTGGTTGGTAATAACAGGTGTATAAGATTAAGGCGAAGTAAAGTACTTATGTACCAATTTCTGATGATAATAACGGGCGTGTTTATTTTATTAATGGAGCTATTGGCTAAAGTTTTATAGTCAATCAAACTTTATAACTTTAGCCAATTACACGCAGTGCAGGTAACGGTAATCCTTATAAAAAAACCTAAGAAATGGCATTAAGCTAGAAAGCTTAAAAATTTTTCAGGTATTTTGTAAATAGATTCCAGATAGGTAAATACAAAACGTTCAGAAATTAAAATGAGCACTACTGTTGTTTAGAGAAGCAAACGAAATGTTGGCGCCTTGATAAATGCAAATCTTTAAAAACGGACTTAGGGACACTTGAAATTGGCCATTTAATTAAAGTTGAATTATGGTACAGAATATAATGTTCCACAAAAGCGTAAATCTGCTAAGCTGTTGTTTATAATGAAGAGTCTTCATTATAAACAAAACCTAACGAAAATATTCCAACGCTATCATGAGCACTCTATCAGCGTAGATAAAACCCATTCATAACCCCATTGTATTCATCGACGGGTCATTAATTTGTGATTCGAATGACATAATACTATCACCTGTCGCACTGCCTCGCGGCAGGTCGACGAAAGTGAAAGATAGAGTCATTCACCCGGAGTGCGCAGCCATTATAAAAGAATTAGAGTGCGCCAAGTGCGCAGACTAAATCTTTGTCGTCGTGTGGAGGCAGGACAATAGCTTCTAGAAGATTTACGCGTTTGTGTAATGCTAAGTAAGTAGGTACTGACATACGGTTTTGCTCGATAGTTTTACTCCGAATCGAGCAATAACCACCGTGTGGAACACCAAAACTAACAGCTTGAAGGCTCGCTTCGAGCCGGCCCGATTGAATTAAATATGTCAAATATGTCATTTCCTTCGATTCGGAGTAAAACTATATCGAGCAAAACCGTATGTGAGTACTTAGCATAAGATCATGTTCTGTACATCAATTCTACCAATTTCATTCGAATTTAGCTATATTTCTTGTTTAAGCCGTTGGCTGTTTGAGCAAAGACTTTTCAGTTTAAATAGAATTCTTGGGTTTAAGACGAATGCAATCTCTATAAGTTGAAATATTAACTTATTTGACTGGTTTGCCTCAAAATCTTAAAGACAAATAAGACTTCGGACAGTCTTATTTCTTTTGAGAGCAATGCGAAAGAAGAACATGAACATGCAAACTGTAATGCACAGATTATTATAAGTAGCAAGCTACTGTAATCACATCTTTTGATGATCTACAAATATTTACTGACCAAAGATCATAAGCAAGGGTTGAAGAAACCCTTTACTTATATAGGTAACCAAGATGTTCATTCTATACAAACAGAAAAATGGGATCTTAATCTACGTATTTCTTGACGCAAAGCATTGATGTTAGTGCCCGGTACACATATAATTTGAATCGAATTGCTGTCAACACCGAATTAGAATACAATGAATCCAATTAAAGAAAAACGTATCGATAAAGATTTAAATGTTACAATTATTGTTACAAAACCGGCGAGGTTGCGTGACAAATTCAATAAAATAACACGACGTGCTCGGTTGTTTACGATCGTTGTAAAACTATTGATAGCAATTTGTGTTTCCGAAACCAGAGCGATTTTCATTATTTATTTCGACACTAGTCGATATTTAAAATAAGAAGTATTTCGCAAATTTACTTATTCCTATTGGGTACATAGTATTATATTTGATGTTGAGGCTTTAAGTATTAGTTGATTTTACTAACTGGTCGCTAATCCACTTAAGTCTTTAAATCATGTAGCAAAGTGATTGCTTTGAATTGTCGTAATCACCGAGAACATGGTCTACAGATAATAAATAATGGTGATTAAGTAGTTTAGTCTGAATGAATGGGTTGAAACTGCAGGCTTAGCGCTGCGAAGCATGTTATGTAGGTACAGAACTAAGGTAACAATAAAATGACGCACTCACGATATTATCATTACATTATGCCGGTTTTTATCGCGAGCTCCGACCCGAGCGGCATGAATTTGTTTTTGTGCGATTTAATCATCGCGATAACGGGACCGGTCGTCAGTAGCGGACGCCCGCCCCGCCGCCCGGTCGTGTGTCGTTTACACCGCGAAAATGCTCAAACTATCGAATATAGTACGCCTGCTCGGCGCTCAGAGCCGCCAGCTGAGTCACGCCGCGGTCATAGGGACGGAGCCGAACAAAAATGACCCCTACTTCGCCGAGAATAAGGCGCGGATGGACGAGCTTGTTGAAGAGCTGCGGCAAAAGACGAGAGGCGCGATTAAAGGTGGGCCGGACGAGGCGGTGCGAAGGCATACCGCACGCGGGAAGTTGCTCGTCCGCGACCGGATCGATCGGCTAGTGGATCCCGGCAGCGATGTTCTGGAGCTGAGCACCCTCGCCGCTTCAGACATGTACGGGGGGCAGGTGCCAAGTGCCGGAATAGTCACCGCCATCGGCCGGGTCCAGGGACGCGACTGCATGATCGTCGCCAACGACTCCACTGTCAAAGGCGGGACCTACTTCCCAATCACCGTTAAGAAGCATCTCCGGGCGCAAGCGATTGCTCAGGAATGTCGACTTCCCTGCATTTATCTCGTTGACTCCGGAGGTGCGCACTTACCGGACCAAGCGGACGTGTTTCCTGATCGAGAACACTTCGGACGAATCTTCTATAACCAAGCGAATATGTCTGCAGAGGGAATACCCCAGATCTCAGTGGTGATGGGCTCGTGTACCGCGGGCGGTGCTTACATACCGAGCATGTCCGATGAGAGTATAATTATTAAGAATCAGGGTACAATCTTTTTGGCTGGTCCGCCATTAGTGAAGGCAGCTACGGGCGAGGTGGTATCAGCGGAGGATTTAGGTGGTGCTGATCTTCATTGTCGCCAATCAGGAGTGACGGACCACTATGCTCAGGACGACGAGCATGCACTGCATTTAGCTAGGAACGTGGTGGCCAATTTGAATTGGAATACGGAGAAAAGCGCCAAAGTCTACTCCGCGACGGTCGAGGAGCCAAAACACGATATCAACGACCTCCACGGAATAGTCAGTGCGAACATAAGGACGCCGTATGACATCCGCGAGGTGATAGCCAGGATCGTCGACGGAAGCAGGTTCCATGAGTTCAAGCAACTGTATGGTGACACCTTAGTTTGTGGTTTTGCGTCTGTGTACGGCCATCCAGTAGGAGTGATTGGTAACAACGGTGTTTTGGTATCGGAGGCTGCGTTGAAAGGATCTCACTTTATCCAGCTGTGTGCAGCTCGAAAGATTCCATTACTGTTCTTGCAGAACATTACCGGTTTTATGACTGGCAGAGACGCTGAGGCAGGTGGTATTGCCAAAAACGGTGCCAAAATGGTGACGGCCGTTAGCTGCTTTAAGGGCCCTAAGATTACCGTTATCGTTGGTGGTAGTTTCGGTGCTGGTAACTATGGCATGTGTGGTAGAGCCTACTCCCCTAGTTTCCTTTACATGTGGCCAAACGCTAGGATTTCTGTGATGGGTGGTCCACAAGCTGGTACAGTGCTGTCAATAATCGCCGAGGAGAAAGCCAAACGCGAGGGCAAGCCTTGGACGGCAGAAGACGATAAGAAAATTAGGGCACCATTAGAAACAAAGTTTGAGAAGGAAGGTAGTCCCTATTATAGCACAGCTCGACTTTGGGACGATGGTATAGTGGCTCCCAAAGATACAAGAAAAGTAATAGGACTCAGCCTTTCTGCAGCGCTGAATGCCCCATTCAGAGACAGTAAGTTCGGCATATTTAGAATGTAATTGCGTAATACAAAATAGCACCAAAAGAATAACATTTTAGTGATGTAACGAGGACAAGAATATATATTTGTTTACAATGTGTACAGTGATAGTGTATCTCAAGTTTACAATTGAGCTACTTATCAGTATAAATAAAAAAGATGAGGCCAGAGTATTACAGATAAGTTTTCGTCATTATCATCGTAAGGAGTGTGTTTCATCATTAATTTATGTTAAATGAATCTTGTTAGTATTAATTTTGCATTTTAAGCGTTCTAGAAATCTCTGTGAATGTGTTTTATAAATTACTTGCTGTATAAAAGAGTGACCTTGAATTTAAAGATCGTTGGACGATGTCAAAGACCTATTAAACATTTGTTATTGTTGTTTTTCTGTTTTTTCTTTCATTGTGTTGTTTAATCCTTCAAGCCCCATAAGAGCACCGGTGATCGCGACAATAATAGAATACAATAGCATTTCCAAGAATCCGCGATCGAAGAATTAAGCAAGGAGACGTAACGAAATAGCGATACTAGGTTTGAAATTTCAAATTACGTATCGCCAAATCCCGCCAGGTTTCGGTGTAAACCCCGCTAATTTTCTTCAAAATTTAATTTGCTTCAAAGTAGCAAATTATTCTTATCATTAATATGCAGTAGCTGTTGTCTTAATTATGTTCAGCGTATATTTTATTCCCGCTAGAGTCTAGACTGTGTTACTAGTACGAACACGTCTTCATTATAATATTGTGCGCAGGCGCGTCGAGGGAATTTAGTATTCACAATAATACAACAATTAGCTTTGATTTGATTCAAATAGTGTAGATATTTCAGTAGCTACAACTCCTAGCTATCAGGCGACTAATAATAATGAAGAAATTCTATGCTTTATAATAATTACAAATCTACCTAAGTATGCAGGAGTAAGAAATAGAGGGAGAGAAAAGAGCATAAAGTTAATATACCTATCGGAATAGAGCAACAATCTCGAGCTGTCAAACGTAACCAAAATTGGTTTTCATCTGTGTGAAAAATATGTGTACGTATACACTTACACAAGCATGATTGAACATGAATTCTATGAGATTATATTGACAACGTGCGGCACGTGCCGACTGGACGTCAAAAAATTATTATTTTTAACAAAAA
This sequence comes from Polyommatus icarus, assembly GCA_937595015.1. Lineage (NCBI taxonomy): Eukaryota > Metazoa > Arthropoda > Insecta > Lepidoptera > Lycaenidae > Polyommatus > Polyommatus icarus. Next base: position 14,859,551 of record OW569337.1, read on the forward strand.
ATTAAAACCGACTTCCAAGGTAAAAACAATATTAACATTAATATGAACTAAAAAGTATTAAATAATTTTTGCAATCTAATAGTGCCTTTTTCCGAATTCGGCTAAACCTTGACCATTTCTGTACTCAATCTTCATTATTTTGAAGTCGGTACCAGATAGCTGAATCTTCAGTCCTCTGACAGAATATTTGAAACTTTTGGAACTGGCACCGACTTCAAAATTATGAAGATTGAGTACAGAAATGGTCAAGGTTTAGCCGAATTCGGAAAAAGGCACTATTAGATAGCAAAAATTATTTAATACTTTTTAGTTCATATTAATGTTAATATTGTTTTTACCTTGGAAGTCGGTTTTAATTTTTTGTTAAAAATAATAATAATTTCACTCTTTTTAGTTACACTAGTAGGTAAACCTTCGCGTATATTTTACGTATCTTATTACACAGTTCACACTCACAAAATAATATATTATCAGTGAAGTGAACATATTGTGCTAAGTAATTTAACAATTTTAATACTTCAAACCCCAAGCGGTCACCGGCGATTGCGATAACAATAGAAAGGCTATTGTGTCTTGTTTTTCCACGATCCAAGGATCTATCAGATAAAAAATTGTATAAACTTGCATAGGATGTAGTGTAGCTACTCATCTAATATATAAAATTCTCGTGTCACAGTTTTCGTTGCCATACTCCTCGGAAACGGCTTGACCGATTCTCATGAAATTATGTGAGCATATTGTGAGGATATTGGTCTGAGAATCGGCCAACATCTATTTTCCATACCAAAAATTATTTATATGGCAAAACAACGTTTGCCGGGACAGCTAGTAATATAATATAATATTATCATAATTATTGACAGCTGTTCTTGTAATCAAGAATTCAATTTCAAATCCATTCAAATCGATACTTAGTGCGCCATCTATCGATTAATAAGTATAACTAATTAAAAAGACACTTATTGACTTTGTTTTGTTTAAATGCTCTTTTTATTAAAATAACTTTATTTTGTCTATTAAAATTTTATAAAGTAGTAAGTATAGTATTCGATCTGTATATAAAGTAGTAAAGTATATTCGATCTGGCGTCTTCCGCCACGCGCCACGCGCGGCGCCGCGATACCGTCGCCTCCGCGGCGCTGACCGGTGTATATTTAAACAAAGTGTTGTTATACAGTATAAAATTATTATTATTATTAGTATATCCACACCTATGCCTTGTACTATTATCTATTCTGTGCCATGAGAGATTGGTGACCTTAACACGACGTGGTAATGATGAAGACGATGATGATGATGATGATGACGATGATGATTATGATGATGAATATGAGTTGCATAGTAGCATATGCTTTCTGTTCTTAAAACAACGCCGAAACTCCCAAACGTGTATCTATAAGGAGTCAGGAGTTCTCTCAGCATCTTCGAAACCATGGTATACCTTGACCCAATATTTGACTTTTTGGTAGCATATTCTTAGTACACTTCACATAAAACCAAAATCACCATATGTTTCCATATAAATTTCGAGGAGTTCCCTCGATTACTCCTGGATCCCATCATCAGGTCACCACTTTGTGAACATGGTACCAAATTGGAGTAAAACCAAATACAACAAAGCAAAAATTTCGAAAATCGGTTCACAAACGGCGGAGTAATCGTTGAACATACAAAAAAAAAAAAAAAAAAATAAAAAAAAAAAAAAAAAAAAAAATATCCACAGCCGAACATATAACCTCCTCGTTTTTTGGAAGTCGGTTAAAAAGAGTGCTGCTGTCATGTATCACACGTCTCTTTTTACCACGCGGTGTTACTGATAGTGGCATCTCGCTTGCTCAGGCCTTTGTTTCTCTATTCCGCTAGGTATATTAACTTTATGGAAAAGAGTTAAATTTAGTTTCATTCGTTACAATAGTGGCTTGACAGACAAGGAAAAAACAAGGGACCTACTACACTGTCTGCATACACAGTGTAAATGTTTTTGTTAACTTTATTTTTGGGTAAGGTAAGAGGTTTAGTATATCGGACTTTCCTTATCAAAGTCACTTCTTAGACAAATATCCATACTTCCATACTAATATTATAAATGCGAAAGTGTGTATGTCTCGCTGTTACCTCTTCACGCCCAAACCGCTGAACCGATTATGCTGAAAGGTATAGATACTTTGAGTCCCGGGAAAGTATGATACTTTTTATCCTAAAAATGTAAGGATCCTGCGCAATATTCAAACTAAAGCCCGTCACAGACCTAGCTATAATATAATATATATTAATATGTTTATAGCTAGGCATATTATTATATATTTTCTATACTAATTTTCGCGTGACCACACACTCAGCTATAATATATATTTCTGTGACATGTGGCTTTAGTAGGTATATAGATTAATATGCCTTGCTACAAATATATATATTAATATTTTTATAGCTAGGCATATTACTATATATTTTCTATACTAAATCCACATGTTACATAAATGTATATTATAGCTGAGTGTGCGGTCACGCGAAAATTAGTAAGTATAGAAAATATATAGTAATATGCCTAGCTATAAAAATATTAATATTATATATATTATAGCTAAGCCTCTGACGGGCTTTAGTTTGGTGCAAGTTGCGGGCGTGATCTAGTTTCATCTAAGTCCGTAAACTTAACGTCTGGCGAAATTTATTGTTACATCAGGTATTATGTTTGCATGTCATTAAATAATTACGAAACTCATTAAGAGCGGCATTGGAAACAGCTATAAAACATCGCATGCGGCTCATGCATCAAATATTTTACGCTTTCAGAACTTAACGGCACGCTCGCTTTTTGCTCCCAGCATTCTTTATAAGAAATCCTCTGGTTTACACTTGTACCACGCGCTTCTAGAAACTTCTGGAACCAGAGATGAGACTTACTGGAGATGGTCTCAAAGGCATCATCGAATAGGTACTGAAAATATCAAGTGTATAGGATCTGCACTGAATCCATCGCAAATTAAGTGGTGTGAACTAATTTCTTATGGTTTCTTAGACATAATATTTACTTTCTAAAAATCAATTTTTTTTCTAATTACAGCTGATTTGTCTATGGGGTCCAGGGTTCCGCGTTGAGCACACTTTGAGAATAGCTGATCTCGACTTTTATATACTTACCTATGAGTTATGACGATATGATATCATCGAATAGGTATGTTTAAATGCTAATGGCTAATGCATTAGATAAGATGTTATCTCATTGCATCAATAATATGTCAATTGAAGACTACTGATTATAGTGATTACTGATTAGTGATTACATACTGATTAGTATCAATTGACATTGATTCTATGGGCGAAGCCATCGAGTGTAATTTGTGAGTTGTGAGTCGCAGAATTTCGGTTCGGCAGAATTCTGCTAATATCCGTTTCATACAAAAGTCTTGATTCATACGAGCGTAACTTTGTGAGTCATAATTTGTATGAAAAGATATTTACGCGGCAGAAATTCTCTTACTCACTCACAAATTACGCTCGTTCGGCTTCACCCTAAAGTCATCAGAATTTTATTTATATCTATTTTGTTTTTCAATTTTCATATGAAGGATTTTAACAAGCTGTTAACACTAACAGACATTGGTGGAATTAGGCCTTAGAGCCACAGTTAAAAGCTAGTTTGTGAGAAATGTAGTAACATCAATCGGCATCATGTACCGGCTTGTTACCACGTGGGCAGTGTATAATTACTAGGTCGTGTACTGCGATACTGATCTATCGATATAATCGATAATAATTAATAATGAAATCGATATCGATAGAATTTTTCGTCTCTAAGTTTAGGGTCTTGTTTTGCTTGTACAATCAAAGAAGTTGTTTCATAGGCAGATAGCGGACCTATGTAATTTGGTCGCGTTACATCAAACTCAGCCGTCAGCTGATCACGATTATGTATTTTACATAAATCGTGCACATGACGTATCACGTAGGTCCCCCATCTGCATAGGAATCAACTTCTCTGATGGTACATTTTTACAGACATTTCTTGTGAGCAATTTTTCCTATTAAAATATATCCTAGCTTGAAATATTTGTGTTATGGCACAGAATATGTCATATTAGCTTAACAAGTTATTGCCGGTTTAATAATTCCAATCCAGGAATCCAATCCAGGTATAGTTTACTATTGGAATAATGTAAACGGTCACTGGAATGCGCTGGAATTGTAAGAAAGTGCATTCCAGAATGGATCACTGTAATGGAAGTACTCGTATGTAAACCAGCTATTAGGCTTTTAATATTTACTAGCATCGATATATTAGGATTTCTAGATATCATACCTAGTTAGTTCTTATTGTAGTAGGCGATGTTTGAATGCCGACGGTTGTATGGATAGGCGTTAACCATCAAAGCAAATATTACATTCCATGATGATTGCAAAATTGAAGACACACACACACAAAACACACACCACAACGAAATTATGTAGATAAAAATGCTCAATAAAAATGTATACCTAGAACTCGTGATTCTGTGGCAGTAAATTTATTTTTGGCGGAGATAATATTATATTGTCTCGATGCGCCCGAAGAGATGGTAGTGGATGCAGCCCTACACGTGTGTTGGGGACGATGATGGCTCCGTCTTTGTGATGATCAAAATTGAGATTTGAGATGGATCATGATCACGGAGGCGACTGGCGAACTCGATTGCAAAGATGCTGACCCCTGACAGTTTCTGTGCTTTAATTAAGATATAATCTTCCAACAGGTTTATTAACATTTAATATAAAAGTTACATGGAAAGTTTTAGAACTTTTTGACAGAGGGATAATAAAGTGGAAAAAGGCGGCAAGCACCGGTGACAATAGGCTACTTGACCTATATTCAATTTCATTGAACAAAATATGCATATTACTAGTAGAACTTGGCCTAGGAAACCGTATTTCACCCTTATCATCAAATAAAAGCTTATGATTGATAAATAAAGTCGATTTGAAAATATGATTTGTACTGACGATAACGCTTTTGCGGTACTTCCGATTTGGATGTGACGTCATCCTCATAGTAATTTAATATCTTTTATTTATCGCGCTCGTTATATGTAAGTTTATTTGTACATAAATAATAAGAATAAGCCTAGAAAGATTTGTAAACTATATTTTCTTGAATAATTCACATAAAACATCAGTTTTATATATTATCTCCATTTATTGTAGACGGAAAATGAAATGGCCAAAACTTTTCTCCAAAAGTTTTCAACATAACAAATGATTTCTAATTTCCAATTTTATTCTTTTATAATATTTGGGCACTTTTAGACTCGTACATTTAGCACATAAAAAATGTTCAATAAAGAGAGTTTAAAATACAAAGTGTATGACGTCACACTATGGCAGTCAGTGTTTTCGGCGCCATTTATGAGGCATATTTTTCAATAAACATTTTTTCTACTGTGTAAAATATTAAAATATTAGTTTTTTTTGTTAAAATAAATGATTAAGAAGCGATTACCATGAAGAAAAAAAGTAGGTCAAGTAGCCTATTATTCAATTGACATAAGGTTGTCAATATATCCCGCGTTCGGTCCTTCTTCTTCTTCGACACGTGCTCAAACTTGGCGGAACTCCAACAGCATCGATCTTGTGGAAGTCATTGGAACATCAAGATATCCTAGACATCGATGAGCGATACACCCTAACAAGGATGGTTTTAAACGAAACTGAAATCTGCAGGACGCCGTCTTAAAAAATCACTCCAGCGACAGCTCTGTTTTACATCAGTCTACCCTCCATTCCATGTCTTCCAAGTAACATCTTTCAGTAGCCGCAGAATTATATTTATTGGTTTGCGCTATTTTTAACCGACTTCCAAAAAACGAGGAGGTTATATGTTCGGCTGTGGATATTTTTTTTTTTTTTTTTTTTTTTTTATTTTTTTTTTTATTTTTGTATGTTCAACGATTACTCCGCCGTTTGTGAACCGATTTTCGAAATTTTTGCTTTGTTGTATTTGGTTTTACTCCAATTTGGTACCATGTTCACAAAGTGGTGACCTGATGATGGGATCCAGGAGTAATCGAGGGAACTCCTCGAAATTTATATGGAAACATATGGTGATTTTGGTTTTATGTGAAGTGTACTAAGAATATGCTACCAAAAAGTCAAATATTGGGTCAAGGTATACCATGGTTTCGAAGATGCTGAGAGAACTCCTGACTCCTTATAGATACACGTTTGGGAGTTTCGGCGTTGTTTTAAGAACAGAAAGCATATGCTACTATGCAACTCATATTCATCATCATAATCATCATCATCATCATCATCATCATCATCGTCTTCATCATTACCACGTCGTGTTAAGGTCACCAATGTCTCATGGCACAGAATAGATAATAGTACAAGGCATAGGTGTGGATATACTAATAATAATAATAATTTTATACTGTATAACAACACTTTGTTTAAATATACACGGCGGTCAGGGCGCCGCCGCGCGGCGAGTGGCGGAAGACCGAATATACTTTACTACTTTATATACAGATCGAATACTTTACTAACTACTTTATAAAATTTTAATAGACAAAATATAGAATTAAAATAAAGTTATTTTAAAAAGAGCATTTAAACAAAACAAAGTCAATAAGTGTCTTTTTAATTAGTTATACTTATTAATCGATAGATGGCGCACTAAGTATCGATTTGAATGGATTTGAAATTGAATTCTTGATTACAAGAACAGCTGTCAATAATTATGATAATATTATATTACTAGCTGTCCCGGCAAACGTTGTTTTGCCAAATAAATAATTTTTGGTATTAGATGAGTAGCTACGCTACATCCTATGCAAGTTTATACAGTTTTTTATCTGATAGATCCTTCGATCGTGGAAAAACGAGACACAATAGCCTTTCTATTGTTATCGCAATCGCCGGTGACCGCTTGGGGTTTGAAGTATTAAAATTGTTAAATTACTTAGCACAATATGTTCACTTCACTGATAATATATTATTTTGTGAGTGTGAACTGTGACTCTTAACAAATTGTAATAAGATACGTAAAATATACGCGAAGGTTTACCTACCAGTGTAACTAAAAAGAGTGAAATTATTATTATTTTTAACAAAAAATTAAAACCGACTTCCAAGGTAAAAACAATATTAACATTAATATGAACTAAAAAGTATTAAATAATTTTTGCTATCTAATAGTGCCTTTTTCCGAATTCGGCTAAACCTCAACTATTTCTGTACTCAATCTTCATAATTTTGAAGTCGGTGCCAGTTCCAAAAGTTTCAAATATTCTGTCAGAGGACTGAAGATTCAGCTATCTGGTACCGACTTCAAAATAATGAAGATTGAGTACAGAAAAAGTTGAGGTTTAGCCGAATTCGGAAAAAGGCACTATTAGATAGCAAAAATTATTTAATACTTTTTAGTTCATATTAATGTTAATATTGTTTTTACCTTGGAAGTCGGTTTTAATTTTTTGTTAAAAATAATAATAATATGACAGTTACTTCGTATCCACGCACGATGACAATATCATGCCACAAGATCCTTGCAGGTTTGGCTCCTCAACTGACATTTAAATTGACGTCATTTGTTTACGGCACTAATGAAGTTAGTTAACAACTGTGGTTAACAATATGAAAGGAAAATAAAGAATTATTCGCGTTGGATTACGATTGCAACAACAAAAACGCAGAATTAGGCACGTCCCTAGCGTAACGAGTTAAAATAACAAGCGCAAAAAATGCCGCCGTAACGCCCTTCAATAAAAAATGAAAGGAAGGAATTTTTTTTTATTAAATGACTAGCTGTCCCGGCAAAGGTTTCTTTGCCATATTATTTTATTGAATTAGTGACTTAATAAGTATGTCACCATGGCAACGTCCATCGCTATCCCGTGACCCGCGTCGCATATACAATGGTCGCTCTTTATGGACAAATAATTTGCAAAAAAATAAAATTGCGACTATAATTAAAGATCTAAGCTATCCTATCTCTAAAGTTGGAAAAAGCACACATTTAAAAAAAAAGAAACATTAAAATCGGTTAAGTAGTTTAGGAATCCATCGCGGACAAACATCGTGACAGGAGATTTATATATATTAGATAATGTTAAATCAGGAAATTTTAAAACAACTTTATTCAGCAGATTCATATTTGATACTCAGGAATCGGAGCAAATTACTAGAACTTATTAAAACCTTTTATGAAATAAATAAACTAAAAAAATAGGTCATTAATAACCGGTCCAGCCGTTTGGATGCTACGATTCCACGGACAGATAAACAGACAGACAGACATGTCGAACTTACTCTTTCCGGTCGATGGTTAAAAATATTTGAGGCAAAGTTTTTGGCTATTGTTTAGACCGGTGATAACATAAGTTGATAAAAATGCCATGCATGCTGCTTGCTTGCGTGCTTTACCGAGGCCGGCAGTCCTCAAGTGCCACACGTATTTTTTACATCTAACACAACATTTCACTTTTCATAACTGGGGGTTCATAAAAAAGGAAGAGGAGGAATTAACTTTTAAACATTTCATTCACTTTTCTCATCTAATATCAAAGGAAACATTTAACTACACAGTATTCGATCGTATTACACAATAATCGTACTTCTTAATTACGGACTTTCTCCCTGTCGACAGAAAGCGCGCATCATTAGCTTTATATTAGGATTATATTATAGATGTAACCTTAGCCCGTCATCGCGTGGCCATTTTGTGCTTATTTTCATACAAGTAGTGTGCGTTTATTTTCTTGAATATTTCTATTTCTCGATCATTTCGAAGCACATTATTATACAGAAAACAAAGTCATTTAGTTCATGATATCGATAAACTATAGTTCAAGTAATGAGAATCCGTAAACACACGTAAAAAGCTATGCAATTTTTGTAGACAAATTATTAATTGATGTGACATTTTTAGCACTAATGCCTTATATAGCACGATTAAGGGATTATTAAACTTATAAATTATCTTTTTAGCTTACAAAAATACTGATTGAAAAGCCCAAAAAACGTTGTTTAAAACTTACGTATTTAATGTTAAATCCACGTGTTTGAGGTATTCTTTGGCCATTCTTATGGTTTATTATTGAGCGGAACTACAAAACTCAACAATATCTAACACAAAATGTTCACTAAAACCTTTATTAACACTTTTATTACATGAAATATGCAGACCGACTCCTTTGTTATGTCCGAGTAAGTCGGACATAACATTACACGCTTTTGACGCTTATACACCGATATAAGGCTCTCTTCTTGTGTATATTTAACTCAATGGTACACACAAACTCACGCCGCGGCGGTCGAGTGGCAACCGTGTTTTGTTGCCCGTGCGCGCAAGAGACAGTTGCGTCGCGGGCTTGTCTCCGGACTCCGACCTCGCGAACGAAAAAGTTGCCTAGAGTTGCGTGATGTGTCGCTACTTTCCTATATAAAAAGGTACTCTGTGGTCGCTATGTGCGCGCACTTTCATACTAGCTCCTAGACTTAATCAAGAGACAAATAAATCGCCGAGCAACTAAGTTGCCCGTGCGCGCATACCCTTAAGTCAATGGTTTTCATGGTTTTCACCTCGTTTCACATTCTTTTCAAAAATAATTCTTTTCAAAATCTACAGCTGTAGACCGTAGTGAGTAATGACTAGTGCGTAGTCTTCTATCATTTTTTAGCCCACTTTCTATGACTTTAGCCAGTAGCCACTTCAATGCGAAAAAAAAATTGAAATTTGCTATTTTTAAAAACTTTCGTGACGGTTGAAATTGGGTTAAAAAGTTTTATGAATCGAAAATAATCCAAAAATTGTGTGAAATACTTCTATAATTATCATGAAATAGACGTGTTACTTTTAAATATTCAATATGGACATGAATTCTTGGAAAAAAGTTGAAAATGAATCGGGTTACCCCTATTATATCGAGTGAGCAAAACAACTTTCACCCTTTGTTTATTTCTGTGAATGTACATTTGCTAATTACTATGCATTTATTTTAGCGAGGCTACGGGAAAAGAAAGCTATGATCATCCTCATTTCCGAAAGATTATGAAGTCTCTTGAATCTTATGATGATATAAAATATAGCGCGTATCGAATAGCCTTTAAAATTTATGCTTTGCAGAAGAGCCTAAAAGGTATGAACAAGTTACAAGTCTACATTTGATTCATTTATCTCTTATTTAACTAATGTACACTCTTGTTTATTTTGATCAAACTGTAAACATAACATTGAGTTCCTTTCGACTCGCAATAATGTTTTTACCTTGATAATGTCTTACAGTGCCACCACTGCGGATATGTTCTGGTGTGTTTGGACGACACCAACTTAGTCTATCTGAGAGTAGCCTCTCGTTGGATACAGTGGAACTGGAAGCTGTGTTAGCTGACATATATTTTGCCGCTGCTAAAGAAGGACTATTTGACGGAGATGTTGATTTGACTGTAGATCTGTTAATTAATTTACTATTGAATATTTATGACGGGTAAGTTAACGCTTCAACTTCCGTAAGGTCCAAGTGGGCCACGATAACAATAAAAAGGCTGTTGTGTCTTGTTTTTCCACTATTGAAGGATTAAGATTATACAAGAATAAATTAAGCTAATATTATTGTAATAAACTTGTAATATTTTGCCAGGGCTTAGCATTTATTGAGACTTACTATTCTGATTATCAGAGTATTGCAATCTCTACTTCAAAAGAACAATTATGTACAAATTGTATCATATTGTCAGAATTTTTATCATTATATTATTATTATTATTTAGTGTAACCACACTAGCAGCCATTAAGCTGATATGTGTGTGTCAAATCTTTTGAAGATTTCATCTCCCGATTGGTCCAGTTTGTTTTTAAAGCAGTTCACAGAGGTTGCCATTACAACACTTTCAGGAAGTCTGTTCCAGACCACTTCCACTCTGTTCGGTAAAAAGTGCCTTCTAGGTAACTTCTTGCTGAGATTTTGGCATCATTTTAAAGGATGTCCTCTTAGGTGCTTATTCACATTCAGGGTGTATAGTTCTCGGAGACGAGGCACATCATAGATTTCATGCAGTATCTTATAAGTCTCGATGAGTCTTCCCCTCTGTAGACGCTGTTTGAGTGAGGTAAGGCCAAGGATTTCGAGTCGCTGTTCATAAGATTTATTGTGTAATGTGTTTATCATTTTTGTAGCTCTTCTCTGTACGTTTAATGATTTCTTAAGTTTTCGCGAGTATCACTCATGATATTATAAGTTTAAACACTTACGGATTTTGTCGCGGAGCACTTTTATTAATCCCGACGTTTCGGCTACTTTGCAGCGGCCGTGGTCACGGGCGGACTGAGGTGACAGGTGTCCAATTTCTTCCAAGGTGACAAAATCCGTAAGTGTTTAAACTTATAATATCATTCTCTGTACGTTTTCAAGTAGCTTGACGTCTTTTTTGAAATAAGGGTCCCATATTACATATGCATACTATAGAAGTGGTCTAACATAAGCCTTGTACAATTGAAGGAATGTTTTTAAACGCTTTACGAATGATATAGAGGATGGAGTTTGTTTTCTTGACAATATTCATTATATGCATTTCCCATTTCAGATCCGAAATTATTGTTACGCCTAGGTCTTTTTGGGACTCCACATGCATCAATTGTTTAGGTCCAAGGTAGTAGTTTCTATGGGGGTTGTTCTTTCCACTGTGCATTTTTCAACATTATGGTTAATAGCCATTCTTGGGTCCACTTGTATATAGCATTAAGATCGTTTTGGATATGATGATAATGGCTACATGGATTTCCGAAAAATTTTGTGTCATCAGCGAACAAGGAGAAAGGCTGTACAAGAACGCTTTTCAGGTCAGTTAGGTACAAAATAAAGAGTATTGGTCCAAGAACGGATCCCTGTGGGACACCACTGAGTACTTTCCTAGTTTTAGATAAAGCTTCACCGATCCTAACCCGAAAAGTCCTATTAGTGAGAAAATCTCTTATCCAGGCTAACAGTTTTCCACGTATACCCAGGTGTTCAATTTTACGAATTAGCCTTTTTATGGGTAATCTAGGTAGATGACGTCGGTAGGATTTCCTTCGTCGAGGTTTTTTGTCCACTCATTCAGGCATCTCAGTAGGTTTGTAGATACTGATCGACCTGGTACGAATCCATGCTGTTCTTCCAATATAATGTGCTCCTTTGTTAAAAAGTTTCTTATTTCGTTAGCAATCACTTTTTCCATTGTTTTGCACAATACACTTGTTAGACTTATTGGTCTGTAGTTAGATGGATCAAGTTTGCTTCCTTTTTTGTATATGGGAACGACAGTAGCTATTTTCCAGTCTGCTGGTAGTGCTCCATCCTCTAACGATTTTTTCATTAGCCTAGTAATGTTCCTTACTAGAGATTTTGAGCACCTTTTTAATACTATTGATGGTAAATCGTCTGGTCCATTAGCTGTGGTGTCATCAAAACTAAGTAGAGCACGTTCTACCTTATCTGTTGTAATATCGATATCATCTATAGAGTTTATTACCCTGTGGTGATTAATATTTGGCAATGGTCCATCAGGTTCTTTGACAAATGATTGTTCGAATTGATCAGCAAATGCTTCAGATATCTGATTAGGGGTAGTGACAAGTTCATTTGTTTTATTTTTGATAATGTTAGGTATGCAAATTTTGGAATTAAGTTGTTTCCTAATCTAGTTGTAGAATTTTTTAGAACCGCTATCTATTACTGATAACTCGAAGGCTGCTCTTCTAATTCTACTTACTGTAAGTATTTTATTATTTATTTTTCTATATTGTTTGTATGCAATATCGTTTGGATTTGTTCTATATATATTCCATAGTTGTTTCTTTTTCTTAATCAACTCAAGTATTTCCTTATTTATCCAGGGTTTGTTCTTAATCTTTTCATTTTCGTATTTTATTGGAGTGTACACAGTAATTGCAGTCTGCACCTGATTTTTTAAAGAAAGCCACATATTATTAATACTACTGTCTGTCTCAACCAAGTATTCCTCAATAGTTTTACTTATTGCATCAAAATTAGCTTTAAAATAATTATATTGCGGTTTTATGTCAGGCAAGTTCTTAGTAATATTTACTTGAATTGTAGCTGTTAATACAAGGTGATCACTTTTACCGATTGGTGGGTGATATTCAATGTCGCATAATAAACTTTCTTCGTTACAGAGGATAAGATCCAGCAATGACTCTTCTTGGTTTCTCTTTTTTGTTTTGTTTTGGTTAGATGTTTTTAGTATATTTTATTTTTTGTTTGCCGTTTGTCAATATTTTTATATCATTTTCAGTGAAAGAAAATCACCAATAAGAGTTTTAGCAGCCAAGACATTATTGATTCTGCTCAGCGAAGAACCTATCAATGACAAATGGCAGGCGTTGGCGAACTGCGGAGCTGACCACAACGGCTGTGTGTCACCCAAACGTCTGGCAGCTCTGCTGGTCCATGTGACAGCTCTGCCCAAGTATCTTGGATGTAAATGTGACCAGCTGCAAACTGATGTAGACTCCTGCTTTGAAAAGGTTAAGTCCAAATTGGTTTCAAATCATCAGCTTAAAGTTTAATTAATTTGGCTTATACTGCTACAATTTAATATGTATGGAAAACCCACAGACATAGATCAAGATAGATACCGCATGTCGCTCCATTTGTATGAAAACGAGCGTGCCACTTTTTTCCTACCTACTGTGACGTCATGCGCGGTCGGCTAGGATTAGGTGACAAGCAAATCTTGGTAACCATAGCGACATTAAGTAAAATATTACGAGTAATATTATTCGTCATATTTTACTTAATGTCACTATGGTTACCAAGATTTGTTTGTCAACTAATCCTAGCCGACCGCGCATGACAATCGCACTTCAAACGTTTTGAATTTTGGAGGGGCGCGCCATGTTATCGTAGTTGATCTCTACCGATGATAAGAAACGTGTCCATTATCTAGATTCTAGGCCAATGTTTCTATTTGAATTTCCACAGCTCAATATGTCACTTTTAGGCATTTAGGCATTTTTAATATTCCGATTGGCGTCCGATTCCGATAGCTGACTAAAGAACAGACTTTCGAACGACGAGCATTGCTCGTCGTTTGGGAACGCGATATGGCACGCGAAGTACATACACATGCGGTATCTATCTTGATCTATGTCTGTGGAAAAACCATTCTTAAACATTCTGTTCTCTCATTACATCTGAGTCCAATCACACACAAGAATAATCTTGTGTGTGATTTGGATAGTTTATTTATAAATTTTCACTTGTATCTAGGCTTCTGTATCTACTTCTTCTTCATCTTTATGATAGTTAAACTTAAATTTCAATAGTTTGAAAGATAATTCTTTGTCTAAATTTTCATTTAATTACAGTTAAATAATTAATATGTCTCTTGAGTGTAGCGATATTAAAGTATTTTTTAAAGAAAGTATTGATTTCAAAAAGGCTTAACAGTAACTTATAGAATAACATTTCCTCTTAAAATATCCACAGAGTGCAGGCATGTTAGGAGTAAGTACACAGTGCGTAGCGGAGTGGGGCGTGCACGGCTGTGCCAGCACGCGCTGGCTGGCTCTGTTACACAGAGTACAGTACAGCAGGAGCAGCAAGGAGAATCCGATGCTCTGTGTGCTGTGTGGTGAATGTGGATTACCTATTGCTCAGGTAAAACAAAATATTTTTTATAATTAATATGAAATATCAGACTTATCGTCCAGCAGTGGACGATTACAGGCTGATATGATTATGATGATGATCAGACTTAGGCATATCAGCTTGCTTAGCAAGACTATAGTATAAATCCAATAAAACAGAAATTTCTGATAGATTTTAGAAACAAAATGATAGACTTGTTGGTCAATTTGTCTATTTTTCCAAAAAAGGAATGAAACCAAATATGGTGGCTTTTCTAAGTCCATTGTTCACCTTGGGTAGATTTTACTTGTATCAGGGAATAAGTTCCAATGAGTTTTTGGTTTAGCTAAAGTTGATTTTTAAATTTTCAGATGCTGAAGTTCAAATGCTCAAAGTGTGATGTGTTTCTCTGTGAGAACTGCTATTTGTATGATAAGGAATTGACGAATTTAGTTGGACATAAGAAGACTCATGTTGTTCATGAAATTATTGATGGGGAGGTAAGAAAACAATAACCTACTTATACAAAAAATACAAGAAAGTACTATCAGAGAAGTTGATTCATAGGCAGATAGCGGACCCACGTAATTTGGTCATGTTATATCAAACCCAGGCGATAGATAATATCACTTATATTGAATTGACATAATCTGACCAAATGACGTAGGTCCGTCAACTGCATAGGAATCAATTTCTTCGATGGCACAAATAGCCCAGTTGGGTTAGATTTTTCTTTAAATTAATTAAAGTCAGAAATTTTTTTGCACCAGTGTTTAGAGGAGGTCACAAATAGCTTAAATTCAAAAACTCGACCTGCCACGACGTGTGCGTTAGCCGCCATATTGGTTTGAAGGTCCAATCATTTTTTAGCTATAACTCCTTTATTTTTTATTTTTTTAAGCTAATGATAAGGATCAAATTTGTCGAAAATTTGATTTTCTACAACTTTTGTCCTTATACTTTTTATTTTCAAATCAATATTTTAGGAAATAACTGCAAAAAACAAGTCAAAGTATAATTTCGACCTGTTCGACCTGTATCGCGATTATTGTCAAATACAGAAAAAAAAACAGAAATAAACTTGTAGCTCTTTACATTAACCACAATTAAAATTAAAACTTTGCTGTCTGTCCGTCTGTCTGTCTCCAGGCTTCAAGAATGGTGATAGGTAGAGACTTGAAATTTTCAGATATTATGTATTTTGTTACCCTCTATAACAACAAATACTAAAAAACATATTATATTTAATATTTGATGGGGCCCCCATATAACAAACAGGATTTTAGTGGCCTTTTTGTTCTTTATCAAAAATAGCAGCACTTAGACTGTTAAAATGTGCATAAAATATTTAATTGTATTTGTACTTTAATAATTAATAAAAAAATATATTTAGAGGGGGCTCCCATACAAAAAGCACAAATTTTGTCTATCTTTGCCTTATAATGGTACGGAACCCTCATGAGCGAGTCCGACTCGCACTTGGCCATTTTTTAATAATTATTCACGTGTAGGTTGTGCCGTAATTGTTAAAAGGTCTAATTCATGATCAGAAATATTCAGTTTTATCCAGTCGCTTGGGTCCCGGTACATTTACCATAGTTATATGAGCTTATATTGATTTCTAAAAAAATTCATAAGGATCAAATTTGTAGGAAATTTAATGATCTTTCACCAACAACTTTGTTTCTACAATTTTCGCTAAATTCGATAATAATTGACATACAAGCGAAATTATACTTTGACTTGTTTTTTGCATTTATCTCCGTAAATATTGATTTTACAATGAAAATTATAACAACTCAAAATGTAGAAAATTAACTTTACAACAAAGAACAATGGCCAAAATGGACTAAAAATTAAAGTTTCTTGTTACCTAGGTGGAACTATTACTAAAATGTAGTTTAGGTAAAATGCTATAATTAAATAAAAATAGTTGATTTTTAGAAGCTGGGAAAACAAAGATAATCGTCTCTAAAAATATGAATATTGAATTTGTGTTTTTAACGCAGGATAATGTTTTTTTTAATATTGAACGCATATTCTGTCATTCATCCCTATGAATGGGATGGAAATGGGTCCCTACCCATACGACCTGCTTAAATACGCTCTCTTCTTGAGGTTTTCGAGAAGAGAGCGTATACCGATTTTGCGAGTGTCTTTGAGCGACGGTAGTTGCTTCCTATCAGGTGACCTGTTTGCTCGTTTGCCTCCTACTTTTATTAAAAAAAAATCTGACGTGTGTTTCATATAATTCAAACTAAAACCATAACTCAAAATGATAGTACAGCTTATTATTAACTATATTTATAACCTCAAAATTCAAAAACTTAATACATAATTACTTGAAACTCCCAGCTTTTAAAAATATATTGAATGCCGTGCTATGTTACATTTAAATAGGCAATTGAAATTACAGATGTTTCATCAAGTTACGTTTTATAAGATTTTTATAGTCCAAGCATGTTAGGCGGATGGCCTTTGTTCTTTAGTTCTTATCATTTTCGTAAAAAAATATAAAATAAAGGAGATATGTCTAAAAAAAGATTTGATCTTCAAACCAATATGGCGGCTAACGCACACGTCGTGGCTGGTCGAGTTTTTGAATTTAAGCTATTCATGACCCCCCCTATACACAGGTGCAAAAAAATTTCTGACTAATTAATTTCAGATTCCCATACAAGGCTGAACTAACCCTACTGGGCTAAAATATTTGTGGCACTCGCGGAATACTGCGGTACAGCTATTGCATAGCATCTAGTCTACAAGCATACGTGTAGTTGCACGCACACAAACACCGTGCCGAAGTTTGCCAAACTAAAACAAAAGGGGTTTATTTTCGTTACGGAATTTCTTGATTCGGTCGCCTAAATATATTAACTTTATTTCCTATTTAGGTGGCTTGGCTTATTAAAAATGAATCCATGAAGTTTTTCGATAGATTTGCTATGAGTCAATTATAAAATTAAAAAAAATATGAATTAATTAATATTGCTGAAATTCTCAGCAATATACTTTTATGTGTATTATTGTCTACGTTTTTATAATGTTAGTTATAATTTTTCAGGTGAAACCCACTGAATGCCTTAGCTTTATGAAAAATGTAAAGAGATTTTTCTTTTGTACAAAAACGAAAAAGAAAAAGACGAGTCGAAAAAACAGATCACATGACAAACAGACAGACAAAAAGACGAACAAACCTGCAATGTTCACATCTACAGTTGGTAAGGCCTCTGGGAATAATGCTAATAATCCGGCCAGTACACTACAGGATATAATCACTCAACTGGAAAATCAAAATAAGTGAGTAGTTGTACCATTGAAGAAATTGATTCATAGGCTGTTGACGAATCCATGTCATTTGGTTGGATTATACCAATTCAATGTTAGCTGTAATCTGTTGGATAGGTTTGACAAAATGCGACCAAATTACGAAGGTTCGCCATCTGCCTAGGAATCAACTTCTCTGATAGTAGTACATGCTATTAGAACCACTTTAATTTTTAATACACCAATATTTTAAATCTAGATTGTAGTTAGTAACACAGTGTAGTTATGGTAATTTGTTTATACCAGTTCATAAGACCACCTAAGCCAAACTTAACCTAAACTACACTTAGGATCTGCAACGCGAAACTGGTGAGCACACTTGCGCGACTGCGGTGCGTAACCGTAGATTATTACCGCTCTGCCGACGCGAACGTTCGCGTCGCTTTGGTTTGGTTTAAGCTTTAAGATCCATATTGTTGCTTTTAGCAAGGTAAATGCAAATGAAGAGATTCCATTAGGCTGATTTTATAGTTAAGCGTTTCGGCAGCGCCGTTGGAGCGCGCGCGTTCGAAGATGTATGGGGGTAGTAGTAGCGTTTCAGAGTCGCGCGCTTGAGCAGCGCCGTTCGTCCGTACGTTTTCTTCGTCTTCAAACGCGCGCGCTCCAACGGCGCTGCCAAACGCTTAACTATAAAATCAGCCTTAGTGTTCAAAAAACCTTTTTAATTATCGTGCTTAGCCAAGCTCCGATGGAAACCCTAAATATAGAGATGTTAAATCACTTGTGAAATTGCCAATAAGGCTGTATATAGTATATATATATATATATATCATAAAGTTAATATACCTATCGGAATAGAGCAACAATATCGAGCTGTCAAACGTAACCAAAATTGGTTTTCATCTGTGTGAAAAATATGTGTATGTATACACTTACACAAACATGATTGAACATGAATTCTATGAGATTATATTGACAACGTGCGGCACATGCCGACTGGACGTCAAAAAAAGAGTGCTGCTGTCATGTATCACACGTCTCTTTTTACCACGCGGTGTTACTCATAGTTGCATCTCGCTTGCTCAGGCCTTTGTTTCTCTATTCCGCTAGGTATATTAACTTTATGATATATATATATATATATATTTTTCAGGGCGCTGAAAGAACTGTCGCAGCAGCTGCAGGCCTTATCGAAAGACAGTGATGGTGCTTTGAAGGAGAAGGTTGATGCACACTACAGTCAGGTGTCCACGCAGATCAGTAGGCTAAAAACGTTAAAGGTATTTTATATTTTGCTAAGCGTGGTTACTATAAAAACACTCTGACTGACCAAATGGGTCATTTTTTTATTCTTTCGCATTTCGCTGTAGTCATGTTAACCTTGCAATAATGATATCAAAAGAAAATACATATGTAAAAGTGCAAATTTTTTAAATAACAAAATTCTGGGATTGGCCCACGAATTCCACGTTACATAGTTCTGACGGGATTGCGCGACTCATTGCGTAATTTGACTCATAATATTAAGAAAGTCATAGCAATATTTTCAAGATGCAACAACTGTAAAATTTATTTATTTATTTATTGTTAATGATCTAGCAGCATTTAGCTGATGTGACCATATCACATATATATATGCCTTTCTATAAGAAGTTGGGTACTAAATTCAATAACACAGTGATCACTTTAAAATGAACTTTAATTCCAGGAAAATATATTAAACAATGTAGAAAACATTCCGCAAAACACGAAATCTGACAAGGACCGGCCCCAAGCGTTTGATCTCTTTAGCCCCATACCCGTTGATGATAAACAGAGTAAGGTGACAGAGTCTAACCAGCCCCGAGTGTTGAGCATGGACTCCGGCAACTTCTCAGTGGCGTCCAAGCCGGATAATCTGCTGACTGTATCTGGTGATGCGTTGAAGCCTGTGGTGGTACACACTACTTCGGACACCATTGCTACGGTGTCAATGAATGACATGAGTAATTGGTATCATGGTGAGTTTTGTGCTAAGCTTGTGTACATGTTTTTAAGGAAATCAGAGTCCTGCCCCCCTAGACAAGCGGCAAGCGATCATCGTAAACGCTAACGCTAACGCTACCGAATGTATGGGACTTGACATTACTCATTAGTATACGCTAGCAAAGCGATGACTTATGTCAAATCGCTTACATTTTCTTATAGTTTGTTATAGTTATATATAAATTTTGAACTATTTCATTTCAACCATTCAAAACTTAATTAATTAAAACTAAACTAGAAGATCTAATAATCCATATTAATATCAAAAAGGCCATAGTGTGTTTGTCTGTACTCTTATGCTGACGAATTTGCGTAAAACACTTCGTGCCCGGGAAAGGACGAAGGATAGTTTCTACTCCAAAGTTTACGATCCTTTCGCAACTCCATTGCAGACAATGCTGACGCCATCTTGTAGTTTACATTTAATCAATTTTCTTATTACAGACTCAGACACGACAAAGCAGAAATCTCGCATGGACGTCACAAGTCAGAGCATCAGCGCTACAGAACAGAAGTTCTTGGCCGATTTCCGCTCCGTACAGAACTCCAACGACAAAGTGAAGGAGTTGAACGCTGATCTTGATACAGTGTTGGACCGACTGCAGCAGATATTAACGCATAATTTCACTATTGACGGTATGTAAGATTTAATTTTCAGTCAATCTCTAGAGTAGACTTAGATAATTGAAATTCAAACACCTTTGGTGTATCAGAAATTATTGTTTGCCAATGTATTCACCTGGTATTTTGAAGAATTATGTTATGAAGAATATGTGTTTCAAAAGTCAAGCTGTTTTTTTTTTGTATCTCCTTACAAACTTTCAGCTAAATCGGTTCAGCGTTTTGGGTGTGAAGTGGTAACAGACAGACAGACACACTTTCGCATTTATAACCAACAATGTCAATACTGGATACGCCATCAAAACTGTAGTGCCAATGTTTGCAAATGTGTATCGAGAAAATAATATTGTCGTCCTTTTTGTCTTACAGTAATAGCATATACCACTTTCTCTTTCACTCATTTTACGCTTTCAATGCACATTTTACGTAATCAATGCATTAACCGATTCGTGGCCACTCCCGCGCCCAGCGCGTCATTTAAAAAGATTTAGTGAGGCCGATGACGCGCCAGGCATACAAGGATTGTTAAAAAACACGTTAAAACTAAATTAATTACAATTCCTTACTCGAAATGTGCATAAAACACAACCAGTGGCTAATGCCGCACGTGGGGCGTCATCGTTTAGCAGGGCCGATGACGCTTATGGCGCGTCATCGAACAAAGTCAAACTGCTTGGCCTGTGGTAAGAATTCGTGAAAATGAAGGTGGCAACGAATCGGTTAAACACGTCCGACTGTCACCGCATCCTATGGCACACTGCTCTCAGATAAGTGAAATCACTCATTTCGAGGGTGACACATTTTCGCGCTGACGATGGAATGCCTTTTCTAAAGGTTATAATTCTATGCTTATAACATTGAGTATGGATGCAATAAAGCATATTTTATTCCAGTTTTGTATGTGTTTCAGAGTCGTGTTTCGACAACACTCAGCTGCGGGAGACGGCGAGTGAGATGGAGGGTCTGCTGGGCACCCTCATACGCGGCGTCGAGCAGCGCGCCACGCTTAACGCTAAAACACCTGCTTAGTACACGTGCTCGCGATAAACTTTAAGGCCCGTATTTTTGGTCAGTACTCAAGATGCATCTCGGTCTCAAGACACGGTTCAGGCTCTGTGATTGGTTGGCTGTCAAAATTTGGACCAATCACAGAGCCGAGAACCGCGTTTTGAGTACGTAAGTACTGACCAAAAATACGGGCTTAAGATCGTTCGTGTATATTAAGGGGGTGGCCAAACGCTCGATCGCGACTGTTAGTCCAGTCGATCGTGGCCAGGCAAAAAATATATAAAATAATTAGACCAGACTGACTACTAAGACTGGTCAATAAAAATACATGGTGTACTTATTTATGCTGATTCATTTAAGATTTCAAGAAGTATGTACTATCAGAGAAGTTAATTCCTAGGCAGTATTTTGGTCAAATTACGTCAAACCCAGCCGACAGATCACAATTATTATTGTGATCTGTCGGCTGGGTTAATAAATATTATTGAATTGACATGACCCGACCAAATGACGTTGGTCTGTCAACTGCCTAGGAATCAATTTCCTCGATGGTACTTGGTAGATGCACAGGGTTTCGTTAGTAAATAGTAGATCTTAGGTCTAATCAAGTTGGCCACCCCTGGTGTATAATATTGTCTTGAAACATAATTGGTAATTAAGTTAAAATGTAATGTTCCATTTTTACGTCTTACAATACACTGTTGGTCGATCAGACGATTTTTACGTCTCAAAGCGTTCCTGGTTGTTCAGAAATTAGATGAGTCTTATTAGTAGTTGGCTACGAATAATAAAGACTAAGGAAGAGTACTGTGTAAATTTTTTTTTTCCGCGAGTCTACAAAATGAGACCCGAATACATGCACACTTTATGCATGTATGTATTTGGTACATAATTTAGTGTATTTATAGAAGTGACAATAATTATTATCAGCGGCTTTATTTCGTGAATGTTAGTGTTTCGTAGCTACTGTCATATTTTAGTGTGCGAAAAGGAAACAAATTCAAAACGGTTAAAGTATGGGAGTTACGTTTCCTTAGTTTTCTTTCATTATTCGTAGGTAGTTATCAGATAGGTAGGTGATCAGGGGCCTTATTCTCATGACTTCACTGTTGCTGTGCAATGTTGAGCGCAGGCTCACGCTCACGCATACTACATCTGACGATGGAAGCAATATTCTATAAGGCACTTACTGAAAATCAGCGTTGCGACTTTACGGTCGCAATACACGCAACAAATAGGTGCTTACTGCTTACTTAGCATATATTTGGTAAATACGGTTTTGATATATTTTTATTTCTTTATAATATAATATTTTGTTGTATTGTTTACCAAATAGTTTCTTTCTTTCATTCTTCTTTCAATATTCGAGGCATGATAAGAGAGCTCCTTATCGCCAGGTACAAATACGACTCGTCAAATCAACCAATAGCCGCGTACTGACCAAGCGAGCAGCCACGCTGCCTCGCCCGAGTGTGCCGCGGCCGAGCCAAAAGTTGTCGGTTTTTGGTCGATGCTCAAAGGCGCCTCGGACGTTTGCCGCGCACTAACACGTACTGACCTACCGAGCAAATGCGCGCGAGGCTGCCGCGGCGAGGCGGCTCGCTTGGTCAGTACGCGGCTATTAGCGTAATAATCAAGAAAACATTTTTTGGCCATAACAGTTTTTTCCTCTCTTATTAATTAGATTTTTAGATTTCTTTTCTTTAATAAAATTTTACTTGTTGACAAGTATAATGTTAGACTAGGTGACAATATTTTGCCTTAACTATTATGAGAATTATTAAGTAGGTTGAAAAATATTTGTGATAAGAGGCAACTATATGAGAATAATATTAAGTTAGTATGGAATACAATCTATATTCTATACAATTGCCGTCCAAAACTTTAGGTGCTCAAATAAAAGACTTAATAGTTTGTAAAATAACCTCCTCCTTGTTCGAATGTCGGTTAATATAACGACGTTTCTAGAAAATAACATGGTATATATTTTATAAAAAAATACAATTGTATATTAAAGACAAAATTATTACTTAATTATGCTTAAATAATATTATGTTTATATTAATAAATTATACTGATTAAGCGTAAGTGAGTAACTATTTTATATGTGTGCTCTCGACTGAAAAAGATAAGTAACAAAATGGGCTGCCTTCACACCAGCACGTAAAATGAGTTCAACAACAGAAAGTATACTTTTGACATGGAATTGATTGTACATGACACCGCAGTAACGCGGCGTATACGTCGCGCACACGCGGCGCTAGCGCAGCGTACTGATTATTCCAGTAGAGAAGCGGCGACAACGCGACGTACGCGCCGCGTTGTTGCGGCGTCTGCGCTGCGTATACGTTCATCGAACGCCTACGCTGGATAAACGCTAGTGTGAAGGCAGCCTTGGTGGTACTATTACGATATTAATAAATTAGTTTTATTTAAAATGCAGTGGAATGCGGTTCAATATACATTTTATGCAATAACTAAAATGCAATAATCTGCAACAAATTGCAAAATGCTGTACAAAATTTGCATATTTTCATAGATAAGTAAAACGCCTATAATATTTTCTTCTTGCTGCTACTATATGTTACATATTATAATTTAATATTCTGCTATGTTCAATGCGCTTATATTAGTAGACACCAGATTCAGGGCCTGTTTCACCACTTCCTGATAAGGTGTCGGATAGGCTATCCATACTCTATCTGACAAGTTAAGTTGTGGATAGCCTATCCGGCGCTTATCAGGAATTGGTGAAAAATACCCTTAGACTACAAAACACCTTTTTTTGGTCGGGTTATGTTAAGTCGTTGGTCGTAGTTGGCTGACTTGACATTACCCGACTAAATTACAGTCCGCAATCTGCCTATGATTCACTCTGATAGTTATTTTGTTAGTATCAGTTCACATCTAAACAAAAGGTGACGCGGCGCTGCTTTTGGATAGTGTTTAAAAATTGATTTTCAGTACTTACAGAAAGAAGTGACACCGCAAGATTTAGGGCCTGTTTCACCACTTCCTGATAAGTGTCGAATAGGCTATCCATCACTTGACAGATGAAGTATGGAGAATTTGTCAAAAAAGCTGTGAATAGCCTATTCGGCACTTTATCAGAAAGTGGTGAAACAGGCCCTTAGAATTTTAAGCTGTACCGAGTTTGAAAAATGTAACTTATTATGTTGCAAATAAAGTTTAATTTTGAATTTCTACCTTAAACTACAGCGTCGCGTCGTCGTTTCGATGTGTCTGATACTATTTCTCAATAATTATAAACATACGTTAGACAACAAAACATGCATTTATCACTAATCTTAGCAACTACTTAACAATAACGCAATTAAATTGCTTTAGCACAACCTAGATTGTTAATTTACAACAATATCTCAATGGACGGATGTTTTTTGGGCTGATTTTGCTCTAAACAGACCGCATTTCAACTGCAATTCAACCGCAAATTGCAGTCAAGTGCAGTTTTAATGCAGTTGACACGACTGCAATGGAACTGCAAACCGCAAAACGCGAAGTCCGATTGCAGTCGGGGCGCAGTCGTGTTCTGTTGCAGTCATCTACTGAAGTTCAATTAGCTATGTCCGCACTGTGCACTTTCATCTTCAATTTTCGTCATCTTCTTTCAACTTTCGTATTGGCGCATTCAATATTTGAATGCGTCAACGAACGCAACGCCGATATTGTCATTAAAGAACAAAGCGAAAGTTTTGGATACGGTTAGAGGGCATGCGTCGCGGGCATGCCTCACGTGCGCTGTTGACTGATGCATGGCCTTAATGACAAAAAAGGCACAGTGTGGACATGGCTTATAATAATCTATTGCAGGCGTTACTGTATTAAAACTTGACTGCAATTTGCGGTTAGATTTCAGTTAAAATGCGGTCTGTTAGGGCCTCATTGTCGCACTGACAGACGGCGCTGATGGCCCAAAATGTATGAAATTCTAGAAAGCGTTTTTGTAACGCGTAGCGGTCTGCACTGATATGTCATACATTTCGGTGTCAACGCCAATGTTCAGTGTGAAACTAAAATCAGCCTTACATAGAGACTAGCCTAAGTTAATATAAAATCTCTCGTAGATCTATAAAATACTCTTTAATATCTGTATATCTAGAAAATATATTGTATATTAAGTATAAATATAACGATTTAAAATACACTTTCTTTCATTTATACTATCGCTATGACTGCAGAATCATACCTATTGCATTTTAGCACCTGTATAGGTCGCGTACGCCTTTAATATACAGGTTTTTGGCTTAGAACCGAGGCAGAGGTCAGTTTTTGTTACCTCACCGTAAGGACGTTAACCTGAAGAATAATAATTAATTGTACGTCGAAGTAGTTACTATTGCGGCCAACAATAGTAACTACTTCGACGCCATAGCCCATAACTCAGCGTATAGTATAATTTACACAGTACTGGCTGCCAATAAGACTGGTAGCCAGTATTGGCTTGGTATTTATGCCGTGTGAACAGTTTTTCAAGCCAGGCCACACACGCGGCATATGTCAAGCCAATACTGGCTGCCAGTCTTAATGGCAGCCAGTACTGGCTCTGTAAATTATACTTATGTTCCGAAACATAACCCAGTGGCGAGTGCGCGTGACGTCATGTATCAGACACCATATTGTGCTTGTGGAATATTGTAATGTTGAGACAAGTTTGACGTATAAGTAAAATATTATTATGTAGTGATTTGATGATAACATCCCAACAAATTAATAATATATAATAATAAATGTACCTACTGAAATACTGGGCAGTTTTTTTCGATCATCAGTATGGCGACTTTAAGTCACGAGCACTGGTCAGTATACTGGTTTATATTTCGGAACTCACCTACATCTTCGCGCTTACAGTGATCAATGATTAAAGGCAGCGGCGGCCCGGGGCCTCGCTCTTGCAGGGGCCTCGCGGGGTATTTATTCGTAAGGCAGAGGGCCTCGCCCAGGCCCTCGCAATGGGCAAGGCCGCCACTGATTAAATGCCCTCAGTTCCGCTTGCTGCTGTTGATGAGGTACTTGCAGCAGTGTGTGAGCAGGTGTTTCTCCTTCTCCGTGCCGCAGTTGACGTGCACCGCCGTGGGGCCGCCGCGCTCGCGAGTGTAGATGTCCAGACCGTATTGACCTGCGGGTGGCAACATTATCATTATTGTCTTCAAAAAAGGAATGTTCTGGTTAATTCGGAGTAAGGCAAGGCTAAGTACCGTCGAAGAAATTGATTCCTAGGCAGTTGACGGATCTATCTCATGTGGTCGGATTGTGTGAATTCAATGTTAGTCGTGATCTGTTGGCTGGGTTTGAGTTAACACGACCAAATCACTTAGGTCCGCCATCTGCCAAGGAATTAACTTCTTTCATAGTATGAAGTAGGTTAGGTTAGGTTAGGTTAAGGGTTTCCCCTGGGGAGGTGGTGGTGGCGGTGTCGTTTGATATCGCCAACGCCTTCAACAGCCTTCCTCACAGCGTAATACGGGAGGCACTGGAATATTTCGAGGTGCCTCCGTATCTCGGGAGGCTGTTGAACGAGTATCTCTCCGATAGGGAGGTCGAGTACGATGTCGGGTCGGGGTCCCTAAAGAGGCAGAGCGTCGAGTGCGGCGTCCCTCAGGGCTCAAATGTAGGCCCAGGTTTATGGGACGTCGGCTACGACTGGGTCCTGCGGAGCGGTCTCCTCCCCGGAATGGTGCTAGTCTGCTATTGCGACGACACTTATGCACTATTTCGGGGACGGAACTTTCAGGAGGCTGCGCGGCTGGCGGAGGTGGGAGCATCCCTCGTTGTCAGCCGCATAGAGCGGTTGGGGCTTAGGGTACGCTTAGGCAAGACCGAAGCCCTGCTCTTCCGCGGACCCGGGAAGAGAGGACCCCCACCCGGAGCTCGACTCCTTATCGGAGAGACGGAGGTCAGGATGAGTCCGACGCTTAAATGTCTTGGGCTCATCCTGGATGGGAGGTGGACCTTCGGCCCACACTTCCAACAGCTGGGACCGAAGGTTGTGAGGGCGGCGTCAGCGTTGGGCCGGCTCCTGCCTAATATAGGAGGGCCCAGCGAGGCCTGCAGGCGGTTATACTCCGGAGTCTGTCGGAGCATAGCCATGTACGGTGCCCCAATTTGGGCGGATTCCCTCACCGCTCGCAATAAGGCCCAGCTGCGAAGTGCGCAGCGGGTCATAGCGGTGAGGGTCATCAGGGGGTACCGTACGGTCTCCTGGGCGGCAGCTACTGCCCTCGCGGGAGACCCGCCGTGGGAGCTGGTTGCAAGGGTCTTCGCCGAGTTGCACCTCTTCGCTTCAGAGAGGAGGTCGCGGGGCGAAGGCCTGCAATGGGAGGAGCTCCGGCGGGT
>OW569337.1:18516305-18655557 GCA_937595015.1 Polyommatus icarus
TTAATTATAAATATGATGCAGTAAGGGGGCGTCCACAAATTACGTGAGGTGTTTAGGGGGGGTCGAGTCAAATCTCATCTAATCTCACGTTGGGGAGAGGGGGGGTCTCGGCAAATCTCACGTAATTTTTTTTTCTCAACTAAATTATACTATTTTGGTCCATTTCGTTATTCGATTGTACGTATGCTTAAGATTTCGTAAGCCTAATTAAGGGTTGAATAAAATCTCACAAAATTTCACCAGGGGGGAGAGGGGGTCAAAAAATTCCAAAAAGCACCTCACGTAATTTGTGGACGCCCCCTAATCTGTAATATCTATAAGAGCCCCCGCAGACTACAGACTTTTACTCGGCCGATAGTTTGACCAAGTTGGGGTAGGAGTTCATTATTATCGGCCGACACAAATCGTTTAGTGTACGCACCTTAATACATCTTCGTGCTGATTAAGCTTTCGATCAAAATATCGGCCGACTAAAAGTCTGCAGTCTTGGGGACCCTAAAATACAACTTAACCTTCCTTCCGTCACAACTCACAGCCTTCTCCGATTTGGAAACCGACAAGCGTGGCGAGGAAATGTTGACAAACAATTAGGAAGCGACAACAACGTGACATATCACTTAAGACACGCGTCACGACTCACGTGACACGTGACATCTTCATCACGTCACGTCAAGTCCCTCGTCAATAACTTTACATTCAAGCTGAATTAATCATTCGCTAAGATTAAGCTGAACGGAATAGCTAAAATATCTGAGTGCCTGCATCTCTCTTGATATTATGTAACATTATACAAGTAGGTCATTGACCCATGGCTTCTTTTTTCTTTCAGGCCCCTACGAATACTTACTGAAATTACGAAAGTTCAAGAAACACAACATTGCATATGTTGGAAGTATTTTATGACTCAGTAGCTCTGTGTGTTCGTAGTGTTTATTAATTAATTGTAGCTGAATAAAATGAAATTCCCGGAATACGATGTAAAAGTTCATTAAATAACATAATATTTTTCTGAATGTCTCAATAAAATGAATAATGTATTGGCGCGAGTCGTATCGGCGATCCATTTCAGCTGTGAGCTTGCCGTATTGCTTTCGTTGTAAATTGACTTAATTGATTTATCGGCGCTCTCATTTACTGGCAATATCGGCGAGAACTGGGCCCATAGCCGAGACGTTTTCTTTATCGATTCTCTATAGAATCGCCGATCAAAATGTATGGAATTGATATTAGACGAATCGAACGTCAACGTCATATTAACGAACACTTATGTCAATTCCATACATTTTGATCAGATATTCTATAAAGAAACGATAAAGAAAAAGTCTGGGCTAAAGGGCCTGCACTCGGCCCGCCTGCCGCCGGCTACATGGAACATGGTGTATACGACACACTAACGTAATATGCAATTAATTTTATTTCATTGCATTTAAGCAATAAATTGCCTACATTGTTTATCTCAAGATATAAAACACGTCTTAACGAAAGTTAGCAAGTTTACCTCATAGACTACGGGCCCATTTTGAAAATGGATGGGTCATATGAACCACCTGGGGACGTATATAGGACGATATTAGAGCATAAAATAATAAGATTTAGCACTATGCCGTCACTTGTAAGCTGCCCAACTGAGTGTTGGTGAGAATTCAGGTGGTTCATAATATGACCCATCTATTTTCAACATGGGCCTGTGCCCTGTAGTCTATCACACCGATGTGTGTATAACTCCGCGTTGTGAACTATCTTAGGGCGGCCACTCATTTCTGATGGATAATTTCCGTATGAAGCTGGTTTCTTAGAAAATAAGCATATGAAACCCCCATTATAAATTATGTTACACTGCTTTTTAGGTCCTTCTAGCTCTCTAGCTTGTATGTTTGATTAAGATATTTTTATTGTATTTGCGACCGATCGAAAGAGTCATCGCAACTCGCAAGTGAGTAGCCTTGTGCGGTGAAGCCAGCTGCCGCCCGCCGCCGCCCGCCGCCGCCCGCCGCCGCCCGCCGCCGCCCGCCGCCGCCCGCCGCCGCCCGCCGCCGCCCGCCGCCGCCCGCCGCCGCCCGCCGCCGCCCGCCCTACACGGCGGACATTGTCTATGTGATTGACATAAACAAGGCCATCACTTAACACATTCTATGTGTTATTATTTATTTCGCCGACACAAATTCGTTATTATTCATACCAATATTATAAATGAGAAAGTGTGGCTGTCTGTCGGTTTCCTCTTCACGCCCAAACCGCTGAACTGATTTTCCTTTTGGTATGAATGTACTTTTATTCCCGGAAAAGGGCATAAGCTAGTATAAAGGATCCCACGTGATAAACGAATTTTGGCGCAAATAAGTTGCGTGCGTCATTTAGTATTTATTACGAGGGCTGCCTTTTAAGTTGTGTCGTTTGTAAATTTCACGCGATCATTGAAAAAATAACCATATGGGATTTTAATCTCCTTGTAATTGGATTTTAAACACAAAATAATTTTTTTAGGTTGGTCGAATAGTCTTTTTGTATCGTCCATAGAAAGGTGACAAGTCGGTTGTGAAAATAGAAATGTTAAAGGGAAATTTTCGTGCGATATTTTTTTACAACTTATGAAGGGGACTATCGCGACTTTAGCGTATCGAGGAGATCACTTCTGTATTTAGTGATACATTACCATGTCTTAGGATTATAGAAAGCTGGTATTTAGAAGTTTAAAGTGGAAACCCTAGCCTCGGTAGCCAGCCATGTGAAGGTCGTCCCAAAATCGCCATAACGCAACAGAATATTGAAGCCGTTCGGCAGCTTATCCTCAAAGACAGTCATGTGATATACCGTGAAATAGAGGCATCCGTGGGCATTTCAGGGACCACTGTTCAAAAAATCCTGCACGAAAAACTTGGGAGTAAAAATGTTGATTTCTCGTTAGATACATAATTGCATAGAGACGTCCAAAAACAGTCTGTGTTAGTTTTTGTCGCAAAACTCTGCAGACTGCAGTGATTCAATCGAGGAGTGTCAAATCACGTTTATAAATTGGTCAATGGTGACAGGTCTTGGATATATGCTTATGATCCAAAATGTATGCAGCAGTCAACTGTATGAGTCATCTAGATTGAGCCAAAATCGACAAAAGTCATGGGCTTACTGAGCACTTCAAAAAAAATGTTTGCCTCCGTTGTGGCAAAGGGTGGTCACATCGTCACTATTGTACTAGAAGATTGTAAAATGGTTACTGCGGACTGTTATACCACAGCTTGTTTGCCATGAGCCATCACCGAATTTCTAAAAAACTATTTAAGGCGTCGAATGATCCTGACCCTGACAATGCATGTTCGCACATCTCCGGTCAAACAAAAATGTATTTGTGAACCCAAAACGTTGAAATTTTAGATTTATTTGCCCTACTGACTTGAGCCTTAAGGATTTTATTACGTTCCACAAAATTAAGCAAAGTCTTCGCGGTCAACGTTTCAGCTCACCTGAAGAAACTGTTTACGTGTACAAATCGGCCATTTTGACTACTCCACTTCGGAGTGAAATAAATGTTTTAAAAACTGGTTTGAACGCATGCAAAAGCATATTAAATATCGCAGAAAATTCTAAAAAACACAATAAATGGTGATAATCTATTAGATTGTCAGTATTTATTTTAAACGACAAAACTTAAAAGGCAGCCCTCGTATAAGAATCAGCAGTCTTCTTAATCATTAAATTTCGGTTTCTGAGTTAATTTTAAGGACGCGTTTCGGCCCCAGCTATATTCTATTATTAATAAAGCTTAAGTAAGTACTGTATACTGAGGTATACGGGATTTTGTATATTAAATTTTTAATTTAATATTATTGCTGTGACACGAGGCATCGCAAGAATATTATAAATATGTTTCTTGGGACTCCTCACTTAAAATAATTTTGTAATTCCACCGGCGAAGGGAACTCACTCCGATATTCCTAGTCTAGTTAAGGTGATTTTAGCTAGCCAGGCTTAGAAAATATTTGCACTTTCAATTCAGTAAATGTAGGTACTATTGTCATACTGTTATATCTTTACTGACACATGTTTTGCAAATAAAGAAATTAATTGAATAGCTTTCACGTTTCTGTTGAAAATGCTCGTAGTACATTTACTAAAATAAGTTAGAATAAGTCATAATCAGTGACATATTATTTACTACGATGATAAAAATAAATCGCAGGTTCATTATGAATTTAATTATTAGAATAGAATAGAATAGAATAAGCCTTTATTGCCAGTTATACAATATTAAGGTACAATTCATTATTAATTAATTACATATAATATTTAACATTCAATATTTATAAATCAATTCATGATACAATAATTATTTATTATTAATAAAATTTTAACAATTTTTGACTTCATCATTTTAAATTCATGCACTTTAATTTATAATATTATATTACATAAGTATTAATAATAATTACCTTGTATATATATCTATATATATATATATATATATATATATATATATATATATATATATATATATATATATATATATATATATATATATATATATACATATATATAATAATTTTCTGTAGATTATTGTTATTGTTAATTTTATATTCTGAATATGTTACTATGTTACCTTTAATAATTATATATATAAATATATATATATATTAATATATATATATATATAATAATTTTATATTCTGAATATGTTACTATGTTACCTTTAATAATTATATATATATATATATATATATATATATATATATATATATATATATATATATATATATATATATATATATATATATATATATATATATATATATATATATATATATATATATATATATATATATATATATATATATATATATATATATATATATATATATATATATATATATATATATATATATATATATATATAATTTAATTATTGCATCATCGTTAATTGCTACAGAGTGCAATACCCGGACGCCCGACGCCGAACGCCGCGCCGCGCCGGAGCGGAGCGGGGTACAGTCAACAAAGTGAAAGAATTCACTTTTATAATAATTATTAGTCTTATATATAAAATTTCCCTGTCACAATGTTAGTTACCGTACTCCTCCGAAACGGCTTGACCGATCTTTATGAAATTTTATATGCATATTCAGTAGGTCTGAGAATCGGCCAACATCTATTTTTCATACCAAAAAACCCAAAAATTATTTATATGGCAAAACAACGTTTGCCGGGTCAGCTAGTAATATTATAAAAGTGAATTCTTTTTGCGGCTTCGCTCGTGTTAAGAAGTATTCTTATATAGACAATCTTTTATGTCCTATTTTATCCCCTTAGAGGTAGAATTGATAATAATCATTTCTTAGCGGATGCCTACGTCATATTATCATCTACCTGCATGCCAAATTTCACCCCAATCCATCCAGTGGTTTATTCATCCATCTTTGAGTTTTATATAATATACTAGCTGTCCCGGTGAACTTCGTGTCACTTTAAAACCTTCCCTGGACTTCTACGAATATTTTAAGACTAAAATCAGCCCAATCCGTTCAGCTGTTTTCGAGTTTTAGCGCGACTAACACATTTGAAAATCCATTTTTATATAGATGTTATCTCTTGACAATCATTATGCGGCCTACGAGTATAAACTTCGGCTCCTGATGGAGCAGCACGAGTGATAGCTGCGAGGCGATTCGACTTTGATAGCACATGATCGTCGTCGCGGCTTATGCGTGCTAGTTGCTACGGACGGTTTCGCAAACGTGATTTTCCATGACGGCCCTACGTAGAGAAACATTTTAAACGCATTGTAGTGGTTTTAGGTGGGATAGTTATAACACACGTGGCGGGAATCTTCGTAATTTTTATATCAATTAAGGAAAAATATGCAATAGCTTTATAGAGTCACTTATAAGAAAAAAGTCATCATAGTAAAAATATGTATGACGTACTTTACAAAGGCATCGTATTTTATTTTTGGCAGACTACTTCACGTTGTGGCCCTTAGGACCGGGACACCGCCGTACGACGTCGTGCCGTGTTTTTGTGTCCCGGCCCT
Organism: Polyommatus icarus; assembly: GCA_937595015.1. Taxonomy (NCBI): domain Eukaryota; kingdom Metazoa; phylum Arthropoda; class Insecta; order Lepidoptera; family Lycaenidae; genus Polyommatus; species Polyommatus icarus. The sequence goes on from OW569337.1 coordinate 18,522,325, forward strand.
TAGCGGGCCCCTAGAAGATCAATTATTTTACAGTGCAGTATCACGTATTGTGCATTATTATTGACCGTATAGGGTTGATATCGAACCTTTCAATCTTATTTGCAAATAAGTTGTTGAATAATATTGTTCAATTATATTGCAAAATAAAATTGATCCTCTAGGGGCCAACTTACGCAGTAACCGATTCGTAATATTCAGCTGACAGTACCTCCGGGCTACGCAATTTATTGTCATGACTTATATGAGTAATATGGGCGTCACGGGCAGCTGGACTTCGCTCGCCCCATGTTGCAGCAGTGGTTTACAGGGTGGCTCTTGAATCAAACAACTCAAACAAGAAAGATGATCCACGCGTCGTATGGGCATGTAAATATTATGTTGGTAGGTCCTTTGCCTGATTTCTTGCCAGTCGTATCAGATTATACGTCCAATGGGCTTACGAAAGTAAATAATCGGCCAAGTGCGAGTCGGACTCGCGCGCGAAGGGTTCCGTACCATTATAGAGCAAAATCAGTCCAAAATTGTGTTTTTTGTATGGGAGCCGCCCTTAATTTTTTATTTTATTTTAATATTTTTATTAAATATTAAAGAAGACATATAACTAACGACTTCGAGAAAAAATCAAGTACCTAGTACAAGTACCTTTTGACGTGGAAGAGCCATGCTTCGGCACGAATGGGCCGGCTCGACCGGAGAAATACCACGTCCTCACAGAAAACCGCCGTGAAACAGCGCTTGCGCTGTGTTTCGCCGAGTGAGTGAGTTTACCGGAGGCCCAATCCCCTACCCTTTTCCCTTCCCTACTCTTCCCTATTTCCTTCCCCACCCTCCCCTATTACCCCTTAAAAGGCCGGCAATGCACCTGCAGCTCTTCTGATGCCGCGAGTGTCCATGGGCGACGGAAGTTGCTTTCCATCATGTGACCCGTTTGCTCGTTTGCCCCCTTATTGCATTAAAAAAACCTACCTGTTGCCATTATTGATATAGAGCAGAAAAGCCAAAAAATCACGTTTCTTGTATGGGAGCCCCCTTAAATATTAATTTTCTTTTGTTTTTAGTATTTGTTGTTATAGCGGCAACAGATATACATAATCTCTGAAAATTTCAACTCTCTAGCTATTACCGTTATTGAGTTACAGCCTGGAGACAGACGGACAGACAACGAAGTCTTAGAAATAGGATCCCGTTTTTGCCCTTTGGGTAGTGGGTACGGAACCCTAAAAAAGCAAGAGTGCTCTTGTGTACTACGCATACTTTTTGGCGCTATAAATCACTTCTGCTTAGCTGGCCAATGAAACCGCCCACCGTCACCGAAACCGACATCGTTAGCTCGATTGTTTAATACTGATCTAACTCGATTTATCGACCAGTTTTAATATTCGCTAGAGCGTAGATCCCGGGGAGATACGCTCCGAATTCCGAAGTTGTCGGCAACTCGCCGCGTCGACAGTTCCACACTAATACACCCAACTCCAGCAAGATCCGGAACTGGTGAGCCAGGTATATTACGTGTCCTAAATATAGACGTTTAAACTTAGGTTTCAACTTGCATTGACTCAAATATTGAACAGTGTTTTTATTCCATTTCAGTAGAGCATACCGATTTGTAGTTCCTCTTATATAGGTTGATAATAGTTTATTCCAATTCCAAGACGCAGAATGAAAACATATTTTAAATTTTTTAGTATCCTTTTCTGTGACATAAACTCGGAATAAAAAACTTCTGGTTCGTAATAAAGCGCTTAGAGTGATAGAGTAGTTAGTTGTTACCATAGAAGCAGTTACATTATATTCTACAAAGTACTGGAATGATATAACTCATTTAAACATGAAAGCCTGTATTATAACAAAATAACAAATTGGTGTACTATGCTATAATTCCTTAACAGTAGTAAATCATAAGAGTTAGTTCTTACCTTTAGAGACTTAATCCCAACAGGAGATAAGTAATCTGTCTGTGATGATGAATACTATAAGTTGTATCGAGTTGTACAATTTATATTAATCCTATAACGGAGCCCTCTTGTTCTACACTCGGACAATGTTATCGCCGGTACAGATCTAATTACTAACCCCCCTCCCCCCTGTGTCTAGGGGGGTTGGGAGAGGGGGAAGCGGGCTGTAAATATGAACAACAAGCCGTCGCGGGCCGAAAGGGATCGCGAGTAGATTTATCGATATTTACACGTTTAATATAGTGTCGGTACTTAATATATTGTGTATCGCTGGCGCGGGGTTGTGTGTACATTACACATGTAAATTGGTTTCGTAAACATGTGTAAGTTAAACGAGGAATTGATTACAGTTATCGGAAATGAGGAAAACTACTTAACTTAAAGCTTACACACAGAGATATTGGTTAAAGTTAATACGGTTAAATATCACGTTAAATCCGTGCTTCGTGTTGCAGAAAGATAACAGCTACAGCTTTAACTCAGTTCTGATCAAAAGGCCAGTCGCAGGTTTTGTAATATATCCATTATCGCATATTATAAATACGAAAGTGTGTCTGTACTCTGTCTGTCTGTCTGTCAGTCTGTCTGTTACCTCTTCACGCCCAAACCGCTGGACCGATTTTGCTGAAATTTGGCATGGAAATACTTTGAGTCTCGGGTTCCCTCGCGATAAACGAATTTTGGCGCAACAGTGTTGCGGGCGTCATCTAGTTACGTCTATGTTTTTCACATAATCCGTAATATTAAGTACGCAATACATATGGTCAGGCGATCGTGTTAGCAGACTTACAAACAGTACCAAAGATAATTAAACTTTACAGCACTTCCCGAGTATCGCTGTATCATCCAAATATAATGAGTATTATGTAGAACGGCCATTTAAAACCAGCAGTCACGGAATTTCGTAACACGATAATGTGTTTGTAACGACGGCGGCCGGCGGCTACGTCACAGTGAAATATTATGACGAACAGCTACTGATGTACAGAACCCGGATTCTTTAACTTCATTGTAAATTATTGCGACTTCATTTCTCGTTGTATCCAGTCTGCTCCTATTTACATAATAAGTTCCCTTATACAGGGTGTAACAAAACTAATAAGAGTGTATATGAGTACGCTGTGAAAGCAGCAGTGCTGAAAAAAACTTTTGTATGAGAAAATTCGTGACGCTAGAGCGCTCGCCCGTACAAATCACAAAAAAATGCTCACAAGGCACACATACACACCCTAAAAATTATCACTTATGTTTTGTTACATCCTGGATAAGTCAAGCAAACGTAAAGCGATTTTTGGAGTTTTTAGTGCAAAATGGTAATCCAAACTAATCTAACGTCAAACACATTCTGATTATTCAATACTCTAAAGTTGGCTGTTTAAGTTGAACGCCAATTTGTTGGTTGATACTTGATATTATGAAACTATCGAACGATGTTCGTAGCTGCAATAATGTCGCATCAAGATAGCAGAATCAGTGTAGGTATAAATGTACAGTGTACAGCCTCGCCCTGACGTACAGCCAACCGACTCGCCCTGATGTATGTGACATATAGTTTCAATTCTCCGGGGCTTTCATACTACATGACAGCCTACATTGTCAAATTTTATATTTCATGTTCGGTCAACGCCTAGGAATACATAATATTATTACTATCTAATCTATAATACACTAACATTATGACAGAGTATAGACCAATGGCGAACATTGAAATCGAGTTGTTTCAGTCGTAATTTGTATTAGAATTTTGAAGTGTGTTTTCAGACCGTAATGTTGATATAGCGTAGATAAGTTTAATGATGCCTACTATCACAATATATTGTAAAATGTATTCTTTCCCCGCGATTTTGTTATTGCTGGCTTGTTTTTGCAAAAGCAAGAAAACAACACCTGTTGATTCAGTACACCCAGCATTATAAGATGCAGCTATAAGCGCGAAACTTCTGGAATGTTTAAGTTGTGTGTGTTTGTTCGCTCAGTCAGCTCCTGTGAGCCAGGCGGGAGTCGGAGTTGACACAAAACAACTAATTGCCGAACTACGTCGTACAGCGTACTGCATTGCAGGAGACGAGCGCTGCCAGATATCACGTCACTTACTATGTCAGTTCAATAATTTTACTGTGTAGTGTTACGGTATATATATAATACGAGTACTAGCTGCCCCGGCAAACGTTTCTTTGCCATCTATACATATATTAAAACTGTAGAAATAAGAATTCTGTACATTAAAGATATTCAAAAAATAATAAGTGGGGGGTGTAAATACATCGCTAAAGAAGCCAAAAATGTGATTAAATTTTTGTCTGTCTGTCTGTATGTTTGTTCCACTATCACACGAAAACCACTGATCCGATTTGAATGCGGTTTCCGCAGATATATTTGTCTTCTTACAACTTAACATCTGGTGTATACATTTTTTCCCCCCCACCCCTCTAAGGGTACAAAACAGTGGGTCAGATTTTGTATCAAACTTTTTTCTTTAACATGAAAACTACTGATCCGATTTGCAAACGGTTTTCGCAAATATATTTGTCTTCTTCGAACTCAATATCTGATACAAAAAAATTACCCCACCCCTCTGAGGGGGGTCCGATTTTGTATCAAACTTTTTTCTTTAATGAACTTACTTCATATTATTTACTGTGTTTTTCAACTTAACATTTGGTGTATAACATTCTTCCCCCACCTCTCTTAGGCGACAAAAGAGAGGGTAAGATTTTGTATCAACTGATTAAGTAGAAATGCTTTATATGGCAAAACAACGTTTGCCGGGACAGCTAGTATTATATAAAGTATATCGCCCGTATTATTTTATTGAATTAGTGACTAAATAAGTATGTCACCATGGCAACGTCCATCGCTATCCCGTGACTCGCGTCGCATAAACAATGGTCGCTCTTTATAGACAAATAGTTTGCAATAAAATAAAATTGCGACTATAATTAAAGATCTAAGCTATCCTATCTCTCAAGTTGGAAAAAAGCACAGATTTAAAAAAATACATTAAAATCGGTTAAGTAGTTTAGGAATCCATCGCGGACAAACATCGTGACAGGAGATTTATATATTATACTAGCTGTCCCGGCAAACTTTTCTTTGCCATATTATATTATAAAGTATATCGCCCGTATTATTTTATTGAATTATTTTCTAAATAAGTATGTCACCATGGCAACGTCCATCGCTATCCCGTGACCCGCGTCGCATAAACAATGGTCGCTGGCTGTATGGGCAACGCTCCCTTTGCCTGTCCCGAGCGGGACGAATTAAAAAAAAATGGTCGCTCATTAGTCATTACTCATTAAAGACAAATAATTTGCAATAAAATAAAATTGCGACTATAATTAAAGATCTAAGTTATCCTATCTCTCAAGTTGGAAAAAAGCACACATTTAAAAAATAAAAACATTAAAATCGGTTAAGTAGTTTAGGAATCCATCGCGGACAAACATCGTGACAGGAGATTTATATAATATATGAGATTAGATGACCTGCCGCGGCCGTTTAGAAGACTTCCCAACGAAACGCAATACAAACGTACCGACTAATATCTAAACGGACGTGTACTAACCGTTGACCAGTATTTTAGTTTACATAATATACTGTCGTCCGTCAACGCCTCCGTGACTTAAAAATATTATGTACAGCGCCGCGCCGCGCCGGGGCGCCATGGCATTTCTGTTGGTACAGTGATTTTTCAAATATAATGCTAAGTACTCACGTACGGTTTTAATCGATCGTATAACTAATCGACGTCGTAATCGAAATCGTGTAACTTTCTGCCGCGCACTGTAAAACTCTGGAACGAACTGTCACCAGCAGTATTTCCGGACCTATACTACCTGCAAACTTTCAAGAAAAGAGCGTATTCTCTCTTAAAAGGCCGGCAACGCAACTGCAGCTCTTCTGATATTGCGAGTGTCCATGGGTAGTTGCTTACCATCAGGTGACCCGTTTGCTCGTTTGCCCCCTTAATTGATAAAAAAAGACGGTTGGAGTGTAGTGTTTTGTGTCGAACTCGAACTCGACTCGAACTCAAACTCGACTCGAACTCGACTCGAACTCGACTCGAACTCGACTCGAACTCGACTCGGACTCGACTCTAACTCGACTCGAACTCGACTCTAACTCGACTCGAACTCGACTCGAACTCGGCTTTCTTCCAGACATTCAGCATTACTCTATAGAGTAAGCTCGCCGTTCAGTATTCACCGAACCGTTCGAGCCAAAAAGATGTCTGTTCAACTAAGGAAAAGGTAAACTCGCGCCACTCGAAGTCACGTCCACACACTTATGTAAAGCTCTATACTAAGGCTCGCATCGAGTAAGTTCGAAGGAAACATCGAGCCTTCGAGCTGTAAGTTTTGCGGTCCACACGGTGTTCTTTTCACCATTTGGAGTAAAACTATCGAGTAGAACCGTATGTGAGTACTTAGCATAAGAGTTACTTGAATAATAATTATTATTTGCCTTTCCATTAGAATGTACACACATGTTGTGTTTATTTTGAGCTTATTAATAAATTGTAAAGTGGTTGGCGAGGCGGTGACGTCACGACTCAGTTGTGTTTGAGCGGTAATTACATTCGCTAACTAAATACCGGTGGAGTGGGTAGTGAGGTGCGAGGGGGGGGGGGGGTGCTAATTACTCGCGAGACGCGTATGACGAGCGAGTTCATTACGACAAGACGAATGTTACATCCATCTGTTTTACTTCGCGTGTATGTGGGGCGATTTTTTACGTGAAAGTGCGTGAAACGTATGACGAATATCCTAATAATAAGCTTAATTAAAGTACTAGGTCACTCTTTAAAGGATGTACAGGTACTATATACTAGTATCACAAAATTCACAGATTAATAATCTGATGGACGCATACGCAAGCCGGCAAGCGTGATTTCAGTTCACTTTAATTTCTCTTCATGTACAAAATTAAGACACTTTACAGAGCAGATTAAAAATTATGACAAACTTCTAGAATCTAGAGTGATTATTATAAATCCTCGAGACTTTATAATTAACATGGTAGTCCGCCTCTAGCTTCCGGCATCGAACACTTTTCAGAGCTTCCTGAAAAAATAAAATAGATGGCGCGGCAAAGGCGCCATTTCTAGGCGGGATTTTTACCCCACCGCCACCGGTTTCTCCCACCAATTTACCTGGGAGGTTCCCTTCAAATTGGTCCTCATTCGTTTTTGGTGTTCGGGCATCGAAACATCTTTAACTAAGTTATAGTGCTTTAATTTTGTGAAGTGAACAGTTATGTAACTTAATAATTTATTAAAGTGCTTTTATGTGAATATAAGTGCATAGTAATTTTAAATATCAAGTGTAAGCGAAATTTCTGTAAATCGGAGGAAGAAATAAAGAAAATTCGTTCGTCGTTGCTTGCGTTCGTTTGAAAAAACGAATGGATCGGAAGTTACTGAAGAAGATTAGTCACTTATTTTTTCAGATCTATTTTTATACAGTTTTATTTTTAGGAGCTTTATCTTTACCTACTCACAATTATTGTTATAGCAACAAACAAAAAATCGGAATTCATCCGGAATATTAAAGTGAATATGGGCAACCTTTCGAAAATATCCTAAACTAAAATACAAAATAATATAAAATAAAAACAAAATATGTACGAGTATGTTTAGAGAGTCATGATGCGATCATGGCCACACATACTCTTTTTAAAGGTATGTTTAGAGAGTCATGATGCGATCATGGCCGCACATACCCTTTTCAAAGGTATATTTAAAGAGTCTTGATGCGATCTTGACCATATATACCAATTAGCTACCCCTTTTTAGGGGACTTTCATAGTTTTATTGTTCAGTCTTTCAGACTGATAGTGAATGCGAGTATTTTATTTCATCCGATCGGAGTGTTAGATCTGTTGTGCGTAGTACCTTTTGAAACTGATGCAACCGGATGTGATTGCATTAACATGACGCTCTACCGGAGCTACTAAATAATAATTCATCTGTCTCAACCTCTCAAGGTGACAGACTCAGTGCCCAATACGGTCGAATATCATTTGATAAAGGTGGTATGGGCCCACCTTTATCAAATGATATTTTAAAAACTTTGGGTTCTTAAAAAACAAAGTGGAGGTTTTTACGCCGAAGTTTAGGGATGAGATCTCTGAACGTTGGGGTCCAGTTTGTGGTGGACTCCTATGTAAGGAGTGTATGCAAAAAAGAATGGAAAATATCCATATACCTGAAAATTTAACCGATTCAGTTTGAAATGGACAAACGATTGGAAAAAGGCAAAAAGTCATTTTGGACAATTAACTCGTTACCGTAATGGTAATCTTGCATAAAGGCTACTAAATTGGCAGAACGTTCGGGTCTACAGATTAAGTTTAAGAAGCCTTATGATCCACAACAACTTTCTACATCGTCATATCAGCATGATCAACCGCTGCCTAACAGGCTGGTAGGCTCTCGGGGCCCACCCAAATAACAGGTACGGAACCACTCATTCCGCCCGGGAATACGGAGCCAGCTCGGACGCGCAAGCGGCCGCGCACTGCGACGACACACACCGATCGAAGCGGGCCATACAGACGGAACCACAGGAGATAGAGGTAACTGCTTTAGCAAGACTGCAACATCATTGTAATAACTTCAAACTCACTAACGATCCTGTCGTTCTCGAGTGTATCTGGATATAATATTATGGTTCCTTTATCTCATTGCGTAACACAGGTTTACGAGCCACATCAATCTTTTTCGGCCAATGAAGTGGTAATTCACATGAATGATGAAATCACTAGATAATTGCAATAATTGTTAGGCGCTGTTCCTGTATGTCAGGATGTTCCTGGACAATTTATTTCTAAAACTTTTCTCATTCCTCAGGATGATGGAAGTTACAGATTTGTTCTGAATTTTAAAAATCTCTTATTTATAAAGACTAGTCCCTTAAAATGGAGGACATGAGGACTGCTATCAAGTTAGTATTGAAACTAGACGTTACAAATGTTGATTTGAAGAAGCTTATTTTTGTATTTCTATACACAAATCGAGCAGAAAATTTTTTAGATTTGGATTTCTTGAAATATTAATTTCAATGCTTGCCCTTTGATCTGGGTTCTGCTGATTTATTTCTGTGTTCTGCTTTTCATGTTTGCAAAACTTATGAAACCTGTCATAACTTACTTAAGAATCGGGAGCCATCGTCTAGTATACTATTTAGATGACATTAATTACTATATAGACAATTCTTACAATAATTATTCCTGCAGTGATAACATTAATGAAATTATGATTTTATTTAAGAAAAAAATATAGGTTTTGTAATCAATGAATAGAAAAGTGACATATTTCTGAATACAAGAAAAAGATTTTTAGGTTTCAAAATAAATACAGCTAAAATGAATTTGGAATTAGGTATCCCATAGTAAATACTTGAAATTTTAGGCTTACTTAGTAAAAAAAAATTATGCATAAATTCTATATTTAAGTATAAGAGACTTTGCAAAGTTTTTAGGCCTACTGATTTCTTATGGTTGACGGATAATGGATAACTAAGTATACAAGTATTCAGGAAGCGGTTTGGAAGAGAGAAATTGTTGGCTCTTAGAACATCAAATGATAATTACTTAGATGATAAAAGTAATGTCATTAACAACAGTTTTGAAGTCAAACTTTTTTATGGTGGCAAAACAATATTACTTTTTAACCGACTTCCAAAAAACGAGGAGGTTATATGTTCGGCTGTGGATATTTTTTTTTTTTTTTTTTTTTTTTTTTTTTTTTTTTGTATGTTCAACGATCACTCCGCCGTTTGTGAACCGATTTTCGAAATTTTTGCTTTGTTGTATTTGGTTTTACTCCAATTTGGTACCATGTTCACAAAGTGGTGACCTGATGATGGGATCCAGGAGTAATCGAGGGAACTCCTCGAAATTTATATGAAAACATATGGTGATTTTGGTTTTATGTGAAGTGTACTAAGAATATGCTACCAAAAAGTCAAATATTGGGTCAAGGTATACCATGGTTTCGAAGATGCTGAGAGAACTCCTGACTCCTTATAGATACACGTTTGGGAGTTTCGGCGTTGTTTTAAGAACAGAAAGCATATGCTACTATGCAACTCATATTCATCATCATAATCATCATCATCATCATCATCATCGTCTTCATCATTACCACGTCGTGTTAAGGTCACCAATGTCTCATGGCACAGAATAGATAATAGTACAAGGCATAGGTGTGGATATACTAATAATAATAATAATTTTATACTGTTTAACAACACTTTGTTTAAATATACATGGCGGTCAGCGCCACGGAGGCGACGGTATCGCGGCGCCGCGCGCGCGCGGCGCGTGGCGGAAGACAACAGATCGAATATACTTTACTACATTATATACAGATCGAATACTTTACTAACTACTTTATAAAATTTTAATAGACAAAATATAGAATTAAAATAAAGTTATTTTAATAAAAAGAGCATTTAAACAAAACAAAGTCAATAAGTGTCTTTTTAATTAGTTATACTTATTAATCGATAGATGGAGCCCTAAGTATCGATTTGAATGGATTTGAAATTGAATTCTTGATTACAAGAACAGCTGTCAATAATTATGATAATATTATATTATATTACTAGCTGTCCCGGCAAACGTTGTTTTGCCATATAAATAATTTTTGGTATGAAAAATAGATGTTGGCCGATTCTCAGACCAATATCCTCACAATATGCTCACATAATTTCATGAGAATCGGTCAAGCCGTTTCCGAGGAGTATGGCAACGAAAACTGTGACACGAGAATTTTATATATTAGATGAGTAGCTACGCTACATCCTATGCAAGTTTATACAATTTTTTATCTGATAGATCCTTCGATCGTGGAAAAACGAGACACAATAGCCTTTCTATTGTTATCGCAATCGCCGGTGACCGCTTGGGGTTTGAAATAATTATTAAAATTGTTAAATTACTTAGCACAATATGTTGACTTCACTGATAATATATTATTTTGTGAGTGTGAACTGTGACTCTTAACAAATTGTAATAAGATACGTAAAATATACGCGAAGGTTTACCTACTAGTGTAACTAAAAAGAGTGAAATTATTATTATTTTTAACAAAAAATTAAAACCGACTTCCAAGGTAAAAACAATATTAACATTAATATGAACTAAAAAGTATTAAATAATTTTTGCTATCTAATAGTGCCTTTTTCCGAATTCGGCTAAACCTCAACTATTTCTGTACTCAATCTTCATAATTTTGAAGTCGGTGCCAGTTCCAAAATTTCAAATATTCTGTCAGAGGACTGAAGATTCAGCTATCTGGTACCGACTTCAAAATAATGAAGATTGAGTACAGAAATAGTTGAGGTTTAGCCGAATTCGGAAAAAGGCACTATTAGATAGCAAAAATTATTTAATACTTTTTAGTTCATATTAATGTTAATATTGTTTTTACCTTGGAAGTCGGTTTTAATTTTTTGTTAAAAATAATAATAATATTGACTACTTTCTTCGCTATAAGCAATATCATATTGAAATATTCTCGGATGCTTCCCTCACAGGATGGGGAATAGCTTGCGATGGGGAAACATCAAATGAGTTTTGGAACGAAGAAGGGTCATAATATCATATTATAAAATAAAATTTAAAGGCAGCCTTAAAATGATTTTAAAAAAATGTTTTGCAAATTCCTTGTAAGTATAGTAAATAAATTCTCTTGAGAATAATTGATAATAATATGGACTGCAATCTCCTACATCAACAGAATGGGAAGAGTGCAGTACGAACATCTTAATAATGAAGCACAGCTAATTTAAAAATGGACAATGGTGCGACGAACGCCACATTTTTATATTTTTTGCATCTTATATCAATTCTAAAGAGAATATTGACGTTAACATACAGTAATATAGATATTGAATGGAGTTTGTCCATTAAAGCTTACCACAAGTTTACTGACAAATTTTGTCTTCCAGACATTGATTTATTTGCCTCCCGCAAATGCTAAATGTTATAAGTATGTTTCTTGGAAAAGACATCGTAACGCATACAATATTGACACCTTTACAATAAATTACTGGAGTAGTTACTTCTACTATTTTCCCTCATTTTCTTTAATATTAAAAGGTTTAGGTACGTAAAATAATCAACGATTTGGCATCTGGCATTATCGTCTTCCCTTACTGGCTGATATCCATTATTTTAACTTATATTATCGTCGAGGTTATCTATTTTAGACCAAAATATGATATTTATTATCATTTATCACCTTTCAGAAACGCACACCCCTTGTGGTGAAGCCTTACCCTGGTGTCGTGCCGTTTATCATGGAAGCGTTTTCACTTGAATCATTCAATCTAAAGACGATTGATCTAATGATTTCGTCTTTATCTAGTAACATGCTTAAGCAATACGATACGGCATAAAAACAAATTTGGAAATTTTGTACTGAATAATTGTAACATAAGCTTACTGATTGTTTCAATGTTTCAAATCAAATAGTATTACAATTTATAACTGAACAATTTAGATTAGGAATTAGGGATCTAGATCTAGATTACTTAAAGGTGTCTTCAAATCCTGACCATGTTTTCCTAAACATCGGAACACTTGGGACTTCTGCATTTTGTAAGTAATTGGTATTCAAATGAAATTGTATCACTTACAATAACAATATATATATATATATATATATATATATATATATATATATATATATATATATATATATATATATATATATATATATATATATATATATATATATATATATATATATATATATATATGTATCTATGATTTTTGCATATATAAATTATTTAAAAAAAACCGCTACTTGTACTGGCAACTGCTCAACGCGTGCAGACACTCTCTTTTATAAAAGTTTCGCAATTCCACTTTTCAAATACCTATCAAAGGCGAATTGATTATCGTTCCTTTTTATAATCTTAAAAAAAAGAAATTTGTCCAGCTTTTACATTAGAAATCTACTTACAAAAAAAAAACAATCACTTAGAAATAAAGATAAAGCTGATAGACCTTCATAAGGCAAAAACTTGAGGACAAACTTGACGGCAAAAAGGCACTTAACAGTTTTGAGCACATTGCACTCGTCATGCGGCATGCGGCATGCGGCATGCGGCATGCCTCTACATCGGCGAAATGTCGTGGCGGCGTTTCTACTGCAGACTGCAGAGACTATGAATAGTCGCAGGGTGGTTAGGTAGATCTCTCGTTTTTGGTAAATTCTATAATAGATCTCTTTTACCTATGTTTTTACGTATAAATGTTAATGCATTTGCTAATACAATTTTGACCAAGAAGAATGTTTATACTATGATAAAAATGCATCTCAGTCTTCGTTTGCCAACCAAGTTACTTGAAGAATATAAAATGTTAATTGCATTTCACAATGACACCGACCGTGACATTTGACACCCTGTTGTGCAACTATTCGACTCCATCAAAATCGCCCGTATAAATATTCACATAACTCTTAGTTTAGAAGTTGATAAAATGCAAAATCAACCATTGTTAGATTAAGAAACAGTAATCCTCGAATAAAATTTTACTCTGGTTTGGTTGAATGCACCCTAAGTAGTCAGAGCTTCGCTCCGCGTTTTGGACCGAGTATTCTAAGAAACCTTACACTTTCCCGCGCTAAAATATCCGTGACTTTGCTCAAACTCGGTAATTTTGTCATACGACGGTTCCATTAGGTGCAATCAACGAATTGCCACGACAACGAGTAACATCTAGTCTATCTATTGTTATAGTTTAAGCTTTAATAATTTTATTAGTAGGCTTGTCCTGTCACCGGGGTAGGTTACAAAGTTACAACGTAACGGATGTAGAATTTAATTACATCCGCGCATTACCGCTACCGCCGCCGGACGATAGAGGGGAGGGGGAGAGGGGGTGACAAATGAACACACCCGTCACGTGTAGTTGAGGCTCCAATGGTTTTTGTACATCTCTACCACAAATACCTATTTGCGGTAGAGAAACATCCACTAAATCGTTACATGAATGTTAATGAACAGTTTCCCGCTATAACCCTAATCCAAAAGGAACTCTCCCGAGGAAGCCGTGCATTTGAATACGTGTTCCATGAATGGTTTTCTGGAACATAATACATGTTATTTCCAGTGATTGCTACCTACAAATATACAAAAGAAATTGACGCAGAAACATAGCAAGTTTGCCGAATTCCATCACAACTAGTCCAATAACTTCAGAGGCTATTCAACGTAATAAACTATAAAATATAACTGTGATTACACGACTATCCCGCTCTACACGTACAAAGATTTTGAAACACGTCTATAGTCCTCTCAGAATAAGTTGGAATTCCGAGCGCTCACCACATAGAACCTGCACGGAACCTAAGCGCTTAGCTGTATTGCACGAGCGATTTAGTTTCGAGTACCGGCTGAAGTTTGAGCAACCGGTGCCCCCGGCCCCGGGCCATCGTTTGAGCGCCGTATTGTTTCCGGCCGCCGATCAAAGTTTTCGGCCTGGATGTGATGAGTAATTACGTTTCTTTGACGACATTTTGTTTTACATGCGCGCGTACAAACAACAAGTACAATATAAATGGTAGGTAACATCGGGAACCACACAATATTTCACGAGTCGTGGGACAGGTCCTCATTTTTGAGTGTCTTACGTGTGAGTGTCTGTCACAATGAGCTCGAAGCGACATTCGAGCAATGAGTATAATAATTCCTAAATCACGTACGCGCGCTCATATTTTACGCTTCCAAACGATGCAGCGCCTTAAAATGGTCCATCATCGAATCAATGAGTAACGAATAATTGTCTACCTATCATTATTTTGTTACTCATTGATTCGAATTCGATTCAAAGACCGAAATCGCTCAATGAGCGAAAAAATAGCTCACAACGCGTTGCGATCACAGATAATATTTACGTGTATTCTAGTAATTAATGTAGCTTCTATACTTATTATAAAACAAAGTCACTTTTTTCCCTCATTTCCTTTGTTCCCTTTAATCTTTAAAAATACGTAACGGATTTTGATTATTCTTTCAGTGTTAGATAGCCCATTTATCAAGGAAGGTTATAGGCTATATTTTATCACGCTAAGACTAATTGGAGCGCAGAAATAGAGGAAAATGTGGAAAAAACGGGGAAAATTATTTGAAAGGCCTAACTTGAACGCGCTAATCTCAGGAACTACTGGTCCGATTTGAAAAATTCTTTCAGTGTTAGATAGCCCACTTATTGAGGAAGACTATTATAGTAAATAATAATACTATATTTTATCACGCTAAGACTAATAGAAGAATGTGGGAAAAAACGGGGGAAATTATTTGAAAGGGCTTAATCTCTTGAACTACTGGAGCAATTTTATGTTATTTGGCACATATACGACCACGTGAAGGATCATAAGCTATCGATTTTAATATTTTTTTTCAGTGGCTATATATTTTATACCCGTGCGACGCCCGGGCGGGTCGCTAGTACAAAATAATTGATTTTATAATATCACTATTCACTAGCTATCTCGGCGCAAATTGTTTTGCGGTTTTTTTGCAATATAGGTAAGTATATTATTTGTAGTTAAGAACTAAATTATTGTTCTTTAAATTTGTAAAGAACAATTATACTATTCTATTGAAGTGAATTAATAAGTATGGCCCGTTGCACAAATAATAGGTAATGGTCGCCGGTCTTGAGTTGAAAATTAATAATTTACGTACTGTTATTTATTATGATTATAACAAGCAACAACACTTATCAATTATTATTATAACAAGTAGTATAAGAGACTACTAAATACAACATTAATTAATTATTATTCTAATACAGCGTTAGTATTAAGTAATATCAAAATTCGCAACTTTCGTAATCGAAAGCGGGCGCGAGACTGCCCGAGACCCGAGTCGTCGCGACTCGCGACCGGCGAGGCGCGCATACGCCGTTCCGTCGGGATTTCTCAGGACTTGTCGGGACAAGTGCGAGGCGATGCGAGGCTCGCACGGCGACCGCGACGCGAGCGAGACCGCGACCATAGTATCCGCGACCCACTGCTTTTAAAATATAATAATATACCGGTGAGCGAGACACAATTATATTATAGAATAACAATAGATTTTCAAGAATCCACCATCGAAGTATTAATAATAGTACACTTAAAACCGTTTCGGAGGAATAAGACAACTAACATTGTGACACGAGAATTTTAAATAATTAATGAAGATAAGAAGATAATATTATGTAGGTACTTATTTATATATTGAATATTTATATTATTATGATAAACTTAATTATCCAAAAACTTATGGGTAAGTACTAAGTAAGTACATAATAGAACAAAAGTTCTGATAAAATTTTAATAGTCTCTAATTATATACTTATAAATTAATTATTACATATTTTAATAGTCTTATTATATAAAAAATAAATTCAGCTACTGTGGAGTATATTCTGTGGAGACTATACACATTAGAACAATGTACTCTAATTTAACGAAATTAATTATACTTACCTATATAGTTTCTTTTTTTAAACACATTAACTAGTAAGTAATTATATCGTAAAAGAAACACAAACACGAATATTGCTACATATCCACCAATAGGAGGGTGAATTTGTCTACGA
The DNA here is from genome assembly GCA_937595015.1 of Polyommatus icarus. Lineage (NCBI taxonomy): Eukaryota > Metazoa > Arthropoda > Insecta > Lepidoptera > Lycaenidae > Polyommatus > Polyommatus icarus. The sequence continues at coordinate 18,538,890 of OW569337.1, forward strand.
ATTCGGACATCTACCGGTCCCTAGCACTCGTATGACTCGAGCGATCTACGAGAGAGCGATCTTCACACGAAATATTTCGAGTATGAAGTTTTGAGAATACACAAACTATAAGCAACAAATTGTATCGTGCAGGAAACCGGTCTCGAACGCTTCACCTCCCATGCGGCCATGTGTGGTTTACGAATTCGGACATCTATAACCGGTTCCACTCGTTCGACTCGAGCGATCTTTGCACGAAATATTTCGAATGTGAAGTTTTGAGAATACACAAACTGTGTTACGTTCATAAAAATCTCATAATTGGGTAATTTTTCCGAATATGAACTTTTCTCACATTCTGAGAATTGGCTCCCTGGCAATCACAAAAAACCATAACGCGAAATTCGTGTCGTGGCTGATATGCTATTCGTTTTTCTTGATTTGTTTTTGATTGATTAATCGTCCATAGGTATGGAAGATTATATTTGAAGTATCACGCGTACTACAAAATATTTTTTATAATACTGAATCACTGCATATCGTGTTTATAATTATTATTTATAAAATATCCATAGTTCCATACTATCCGTACTAATTCATTAATCTGGCTGATAAACACGTTATGCAGTGATTTAGTAAAAGAAAAAATATTTTGTAGTACGCGTGGTACTTCAAATATAATCTTCCATACCTATGGACGATTAATCAATCAAGAACAAATCAAGAAATATATCAGCCACGACACGAATTTCGCGTCATGGTCTTTTTGTGATTGCCAGAACGCGTCGTGGCCGTTTTCATTAGATCCACAACGCGAATTTCGCGTCGTGGCTGTTTCACTGTGACCACAACGCGTTGTGAGCTATTTTTTCGCTCATTGAGCGATTTCGGTCTTTGAGCGTAACATTTACATCATAATACTGCCTCTGCGACTGACAACCATTTTCGCATAATATACGGTTAATACTTTTAGATAATAATATGTTTCTGCGAGTATTCACATAGTAATTGATGCTACAAGTTGTATCATAAATAATAATGGAGCACATTATATCGTTAAATTTTAAGTAACGACTTAAAATTTAACGATATAATGTGCTCCATTATTATTTATGATATTCAGTTATTCTCATAACTTACACTAATAATTGAATGTCCGAATATGTAACGTTAGTGTTACACTACCAGCAAATAATCCCGGTGAGGAAGCACATTGAGTAATGACGTTGGTATATAATATCTGAACATTCTGTGATACAATTTAGAAGGTGCGGGAATCGGTCCCCTACAAACTTGGAATTCCATTTGAAAGTGACAAGACGGTGTAATGAATACGCTCCATATTCAAACAGAAGAATAACAATTTAACTTGTCAATATGAATAATTCAGTGCGTTGTTCAGTGCGTATGTTTCATACAAGACATAAGTGATCGAAGCATATTACACAATAATGTCCTCATACATATTTCTAGGTAACTAGTTGTGCCGACACGGTCGTGTTGTTCTGCAGCACTTATAAACTAGGCACTAGCTAAAAGCCAAGCTTTGTGAGGGCTCGCATCATTTTTTTGCGTGGTAAATCTTTGAGGCAGTTTTTTTTATTATTTTAATAGTAACCAAACCTTGACCGACTGATGATAACACATTTACATAATATAAATAAAAATTACTATGTAAAAGTTCAAATCTATCACGCCTATACAGGGTGTAACAAAAACAAGTGATAATACTTTAGGGTGTGTACGTGTTCCCTGTAGAGAGTTCATTGTGAAAGTAACAGCGCTGAAAGACCAAAAATTTTTTTCACTTTTCTATGGGCAAGGGCCCGAGCGTCACGAGTTTCCCCATACAAAAGGGAAAAAAAATTTTGGTCTTTCAGCGCTGCTACTTTCACAGTGAACTCTCTACAGGGAACACGTACACACCCTAAAGTATTATCACTTGTTTTTGTTACACCCTGTAGATAGTTTTTCCATAAAGTGTACCACAAAAGTACTCACTTGTGGAATATAGTAGGGCTCGCTTCGCTCGCCCTTGTACATCAATATTTTCCTTGCAATTTTTACAAAATTTCTGATTTTTTCTCCCGCTTTTTTTCTGATTGTGGATTATTCTGATAAAAAAGTAGCAAAAAGTAAAAACGTTGTTCAGCCGTTTTCGAGCCGTTGCCAAGCCGTTGCCGTTTAGTTTGTAATTCATTTTTATGTTGGCGTAAAGGTAACTAGGTATCTATTAATAAAGTTACAACATAAATTCCACATATTAAGTACGAAACTTTACTTTAACTGTAAGCAATTTTAAAGTTCGTGTACATGATTTGTCCATTTGGGATAGCTGCACATCACAAACTCCAAATTGTAAAATATGGACATTTTATTGCTCCAAAAACGTTTTTAGGACTGCGAACATATCATATGACTAGACATCTCGTGTAGAGCGATCTTCACAATATATTTTGTCGTGATCAACAAGGGGCTCAGGTATGTTAATTAGTAAAAGATGTAAGCCTTCGCGCGAATTATAATTGCAAATAGCTGTAATTACACTGAGGTGAGGTGAGCCTCACCCCTGATCAGTTGTGCTCAGCTTGCTCATTTTATACAAGAGATGCTGTACATTAATATACAAAGAAAAAAACAATCGATTTGTCAAAATGACCCATGCCAATAGAAATTAAAACGAAACAACAGGAACTGGTAGAACAGCCCATCGGCGGGAACTTTTTTAACCGACTTCCAAAAAACGAGGAGGTTATATGTTCGGCTGTGGATTTTTTTTTTTTTTTTTTTTTTTGTATGTTCAACGATTACTCCGCCGTTTGTGAACCGATTTTCGAAATTTTTGTTTTGTTGTATTAGGTTTCACTCCAATTTGGTCCCATTTTCACAAAGGTGGTGACCTGATGATGGGATCCATGAGTAATCGAGGGAACTCCTCGAAATTTATATGGAAACATATGGTGATTTTGGTTTTATGTGAAGTGTACTAAGAATACGCTACCAAAAAGTCAAATATTGGGTCAAGGTATACCATGGTTTCGATGATGCTGAGAGAACTCCTGATTCCTTATAGATACACGTTTGGGAGTTTCGGCGTTGTTTTAAGAACAGAAAGCATAAACTACTATGCAATTCATATTCATCATCATAATCATCATCATCATCATCGTCATCATCATCATTACCACGTCGTGTTAAGGCCACGAATGTCTCATGGCACAGAATAGATAATAGTACAAGGCATAGGTATGGATATACTAATAATAATAATGATGTACTGTATAACAATTAACAACACCTGTTTGTTTTTAATACACGGCGGTCGGCGTCGGTCGCCGCCCAGCGCCGCCGCGCGAAGACAGAATATCGAATACTTTACTAACTACCTTATAAATTATAATATACAGATCGAATACTTTACTACTTTATAAAATTTTAATAGACAAATAGAATTAAAATAAAGTTATTTTAAAAAGAGCATTTAAACAAAACAAAGTCATTAAGTGTCTTTTTAATTAGTTATACTTATTAATCGATAGATGGTGCACTAAGTACCTATCGATTTGAATTCTTGATAACAAGAACAGCTGTCAATAATTATGTTAATATTAAATATTATGCTACCCTACATCCTATGCAAGTTTGTACAATTTTTTATCTGATATGTTATAATTTTGTTACGTTAAAGTTGCCAGTTAAAACAATATTGTGCAATGTTGTATGTATAAGAGCCTTTAACAGACCATACGCGATCTAAAGAAACCAAATTCAACGTGCTAACCCTTAACGAATAGCGTTGTCTATGGCCGGAGTCAAAACTGATCTGTAATATATTGATTTGTATATTCAATTCCATGATTTTATTGGTATATTAGAATAAAGATAATTGTTAAAAATCTCCTAGGTTACGAATTAAATAGTTGTAGAATTTTAAACACTGTATTTACGACTATCACTGTAACGAAAGGTAAATAATCTTATTGAAACTGAATGATTTAATTAAAGTAAGATTGTTAATAATTCTGTTTAATTTATTATGTAATGATAAGGCCTGTTTTATAATTTATAATATTGTATTTAATAAAACTACTTCTACGGAAGGTTACTTCCGTAGAAGATTCTAGAAATTAATTAATAATAATTATGCTACTCAAAATAACTGAATAACTTTTTATAACGATATCGTTAGATTTAGACTCTGTCCTTTAGTGAAATGTGTTGCAAAATTAGTATCACAAATACTACTACAAATTGTACTAGTTTTTAATGCATACTTTGTCATTAATTGTACGAAAATAGTTGTTGAATTGTATAATGGCTATTGGGTATAAAAAGCCTAGTGATATTAGGGGGATTCATTCCACTGCTAAGCTATCGAAGAAGCTGAACTTGTAACAAAACTGGTATCTGTGTCTATTGATGTACTTGTACTACCTGTGTAACTAATAATTAATAAACTGTGTTACTGAACTGTGTTACTGAAGTCGTTTTTCTTATCAAGTCAGAAGCGGAGATAGACCCACAAGGTAAATATTATTTTGAATATTGTATAAGTAATTTATCCTATTTTATTTCACCCATATTTTTTTGGTGTTATTCTCGTAAAATCAGTTTGTAACTAATTATATATAGTTCGTAACTTTAACACTAGATAACGCTACTACACTGTCGTTTATACTTAAATAAATATTTCACTACAGTACATTATTTAGTTCTCGGGATTATACAATAAAAAAATATGGAGATTATAAAATCAAAATATGTGTGACAATAATTTACCAGTGAATTAATTTTATCTTGGGTTTTGTTTGGACAAAATCAGTTTGTGAGATATAGTTCATAACTTTAATACTAGATAGCGCTATATCACCGACGTTGATAAGTTTGAAGGAATATATTTTGATTACAGTACATTATTCGGTAAAAACAAAATGAAGGTTATAAAATCAAAATATTGTTTTATGTGTGACAGTTTAACAGTGAATTAATTTTATCTTGGGTTTCGTAACTTTAATACTAGATAGCGCTATATCACCGACGTTGATAAGTTTGAACGAATATATTATTTTGATTACAGTACATTAATCGGTAAAAAAAAAAAAAAATGGAGGTTATAAAATCAAAATATTGTTTAATGTGTAACAGTTTAACAGTTAATTAATTTTATCTTGGGTTTCTTTTGGATAAAATCAGTTTCTGAGATATAGTTCATAACTTTAACAGTAACTACCTTATTTATTTTTCGAGATAATACAACCGAATAGAAATTATAATATCAAAATATATATAATATTTTATGCACGATAGTTGAACAGCGAAATCATTTTATTTTTCGTACGCTTCAACTCCCAAGCGGCCACATGTGGCCGCAAGAACAATAGATTTCCAAGAATCGGCGATCGGTTATATTATTAATTATACGTCATCAGTAGATGGCTCTATGACGCCATCGCTGACGATGTTTTTACTTGAACGACTTGATTGATTAGCGTACACATTAATATTCGGGCTTACTGTTAGATGATGTTATCTAATAATAGGTGATATTTGATAGGATCGCATAAATACGTACTAGTATGAATTTATAATTGATCTAAATAATTTTTGTTTACGATGGATGGTTTAAAAATATGTAGTTTTTTTTTTAAGATATGAGATAGGGCACAGTTTAGTGCCACGTTTTGTTATTAGGTATATGGATTATGGATCTTAAACCATAAATAAAAATTACTTCTCTTGAACTGATTTTGTTTATCGGTCTTCTGTGTTTTACGGATGTTACGTACATTTTTTTTTTTAATGGATATTACAAACGTATAATAGGTACTCTGAATACTTGTTGTCTGAGTTCTGACGAATATCGTATGGTTACTAATTTGGATATGTTGATAATAACTGAAAGTCTTGCAATATTTGTTTACCTACTGATGGATAATATTTATAATTTTAATTGATAGTTACTATGGAATTTTTGCATATAAATCTTTGACAACGGATGGATGAATTCATGGTTGCTTATGAATACTGATGGATTAAATGATCTGAAATAATGGATACTTGGATTGTAATGGATACTCTATGGATATTTCAATACTGTAGCTTCTTGTTAGATATGTGACATAAGCCGTCGGTTTTTAGGGGGCGGCCCACGTTGCTAAGCTTGGTGACGGGGTCGTCGGTTATTAGGGGGCGGTCCGCGTAACTAAGCTTGGTTACACGGTCGTCGGTTTTTAGGGGGCGGCCCACGTTGCTAAGCTTGGTGACGGGGTCGTCGGTTATTAGGGGGCGGTCCGCGTAACTAAGTTTTGTTACGTGATCGTCGGTTTTTAGGGGGCGGTCCACGTTACTAAGCTTGGTAACGGGGTCGTCGGTTACTAGGGGGCGTGCTATGAAAATTTTCGCATAGCTCGTCGGATATGGAATATGGATCACAAGGATGGATAAATAATTTCAGGTCATGAACAAAAGCGAGGATGATGTTGGTACTCCACCTGGTACGCCACCCAGGCGACCCCGTCGGAGTCAAAAGCACCGCAAGGCGAGACAGAAAAGTGCATCGTCGTCGTCAAGTTCATCTGATAATGACATGCCTAAGAAGATGCGTAAGACAAAATTTTCTTCTAAGGATATCTTGAAACTTGTAAAGCATGTATCAAAAGATTCATCTAAAACTTCTTATAACAGTAATTATAATAATGTCGTACCAGAATTTAACCCATCAAGTAGGGCTCAAACAATTGACTGTTGGATTAGAAAAGTTAATGAATGTGCAACTATATACGATTGGGATGAAAGGCAGATCATTCACTTTTCGCTTCAAAAGCTATCCGGTCTTGCGAAACGTTGGTTTGAGGCTCTGCCAACCGTAGTTTATAGTTGGCATGAGTGGCAAATAAAATTGAAAAAGGCTTTCCCCAGTGAAGATAATTACGGTCGTCTCTTGGAAGAGATGTTAGCTAGAACCTCCCGCACAGAAGAAAGTCTTAGGGAATATTTTTACGACAAATTAACTTTACTCACTAGATGCGAAATAATAGGCAAAAAGGCTGTTGACTGTATTGTACACGGTATTAGCGATCGATCTGTCCGGAATGGGGCACAGATTTTAAATTGCTCTGAACCTGAGGATTTACTCCACTTTTTGTCATCACAAAGAAACCAATCCTTAAATATTAGAATACCTCGTGAGCGTTTTACTGCAAAACTAAATTATAATGAAAATAACACTTCATCAATCAATTGTTACAATTGCCGCCAGAGGGGTCACCCTTACCACAAGTGTCCAAAACCGTTAATAAAATGTAAGAAATGTAACAGGATAGGCCATAATAACGATTCTTGTAATTTGGAACCCTTTGTATCAAATTTTAAATCCGGTTCGGGGAATATTACAGGCGAGAAGCGAACAATGATAATCCAAAACAACGATAAGAGTAATGCCAAATACTTTAAATTGGTACAATTAAATGGTAAATGTTTAAATGCTTATATTGATTTTGGCAGTCAGTGCACTTTACTAAAAAAATCTGACGCTCAACAGTTAGATCTAAATAAAAATTTCGATGATATCCCCGTAATAAGAGGTTTCGGACAATCTATAGTTACACCGATATACAAATCAAATGTTATTATACGCCTCGACGATATTGAATCAAATATCGATATATTAATAGTGGATGATATTCACATGCCAACGTCATTAATAATAGGTCAGAACTTTACGGAACTTCCTTTTATTACTGTTCTCAAAGATAAATACGAATTAACATTTTATAAGAGCCCCAATTTTGACACAAATGAATATTCCAAGGGTACCATGAACCTGTATGTAAGTAATTTCACTGAAGTAATAACAACCAGCATTGTTTCCGTTTATTCAGACCAAAGTTTTACAGGTAATTTATACATTAGTGGATATATTGTTTCTACCTCAGATAAGGAATTTAGATTACTACACGGAATTTACGATATGCATGAAGGGAAGGGTCAGGTCGTAGTGACAAACTTTTCTCCACTTAAATTAAAGTTAGAACCAAAAACTTTGATAGCTAGGGCTATACCGTTTAGTGATCCTAAAATTTGTGAAGTAAATCTAATAAGACCTGACCACCAATCTCTTAAACCTCTTAACAAGGAAGATATTAATGTGGGATCAGATCTGGACGATAAACAATTTGATAAATTATATTCATTATTACAAAGTTACCGTGATTGTTTCGCCACTTGTTTGAATGAGTTAGGTTGTGCTACTAATGTAGAAATGAACATTGAGATAACGGATAATAAACCAATTGTTTACCGTCCGTATAGATTATCGCATTTCGAACGTGAACAGGTTCGCGAGACTATTAATGATTTACTCCAGAATGACATAATTCAAGAATCTAAGTCCGATTACGCAAGTCCGATTTTAATGGTAAAGAAAAAGACAGGGGAAAATCGTCTCTGTGTAGATTTTCGCGCATTGAATAGTAAAACTTTAAAAGATCGTTTCCCGTTACCACTTATTGATGATCAAATTTCAAATCTTAGCGGCAGTAGATATTTCACTACTCTTGATCTTGCATCCGGATATTACCAGATACCCATGTCCAAGGATAGTTGTCACCTCACCGGATTCGTAACTCCGGATGGACACTACGAATTTAAAAGAATGCCCTTTGGATTAGCGAACGCACCTGCCACATTTCAAAGAATGATTAATAAAATCCTTGGTAATAGACGATTTGAATATGCCTTAGCTTATTTGGATGACATCTTAATTCCCTCTAGAAATAAAGAGGAGATGTTTAGCCGTTTAGAAGATATTTTAAGTATTTTAAGACAATACGGACTAACTCTAAAATTAGCCAAATGTAGATTTTTTGATAACAACGTAAGTTACTTGGGGTACGAAATCTCTTCAGAGGGTATCAAGCCCGGAGAAACAAAACTATTGGCAGTTAAAGAATTTCCAACTCCTAGCAACGTACATGAGATTCGCCAATTCCTCGGTTTAACTGGCTACTTTAGAAAATTTATTAAAGGTTATGGGGAAATAGCTAAACCTCTAACGTCACTATTACGAAAAGACTCGTCTTGGCGTTGGTCAGACATTGAAAACCGAGCATTTCAACTTTTGAGAGATAGTTTAGTAGCTCGACCTATCTTGGCTCTTTATGATCCAAAGCTTGAAACTGAAGTTCATACTGACGCCAGTGCGATGGGTATTGGGGGTATTCTAATGCAATGGCAGAGTGATGTTAGAGTATTAAAACCCGTTGCTTACTTTAGTCGACAGACGACTTCGGAAGAAAAGTATCTTCATTCTTACGAATTAGAGACTCTCGCAGTAGTCTGCTCTTTAAAAAAATTTCGTGTGTATCTCTTAGGAACTCATTTTAAGGTATTTACTGATTGCGCAGCCCTTCGAACCACTTTGACCAAAAGAGATCTTGTTCCGAGAATAGCCAGGTGGTGGCTACAAATATCGGAATATTCATTTGAAATTAATTACCGACCCGGTGTACAAATGTCACACGTTGATGCGTTGAGCAGAAACACCAAGCTACCCTCGGAACAAGATGATGAGTCATCAGTAGTCGTGTATACAATAGAAAAAGATAATTGGCTTTTATCCTTACAACTAGCAGATCCTGAAATATCTAGAATATATAAAATTCTTAAGCCAAGCGATGATCCGGAATGTAGAGACATTCGTCAAAATTATGTTGTTAAAGATCATACAGTTTATAAGAAAATTAACGATAAATTGTGTTTAGTCGTCCCTAAAAACGCCCGGTGGCAAATTTGTAGAGCTAATCATGATGAAATAGGCCATTTTGGTTACTCTAAAACACTTGAAAGAATACAACATTCTTATTGGTTTCCAAAACTCAGGAAATTTGTAAAAAAATATGTTGAAGCCTGTTTAGAGTGCGCATATAATAAAGATAATGTGTCCAAACAGAAAGCGGGTTATATTTATCCTATCGAAAAAGTTCCAGTCCCATTTCATACTATTCATATCGACCACCTTGGACCGTTCGTAAGAAGTAGAAACGGTAATACTCACATTCTTACTGTAGTAGATGGGTTCACCAAATATGTATTTGTTAGAGCTGTAAAAGATTTAAAAACTATAACTACTATTACAGTCTTAGAAAAGATATTTTATGATTTTGGTATTCCAGCCAGAATTATTTCCGATCGTGGTACTAGTTTTACATCAGCCGCCTTTCAAAATTTTTGCATATCTCATGGTATAAAACACGTACTTAATGCAGTCGCTTGTCCCAGAGCTAATGGACAAGCAGAAAGATTTAATCAAACAATTTTAAACTCGTTAGCAGCTCAAAATTCGTTAGGTCATGAAAACGACTGGGATAGATTTCTAGGCAAAATACAGTGGGGCATCAATAATACTGTTAACGCCACCACAAAAAAAAACTGCTACCGAGGCAATGTTCGGAATTAAACTTCGCGATATTCTATCAAATAAATTATGTAATGGATTACAGGAAACTTTAAATAACGTGCAGGAAACTAGAAATGAAATTTCCACAAATATAGAAAAAGATCAAAATAATCAAAAACTGAGACATGACAAAAATCGAATTCCAGCAACTCAGTATTCAGTAGGTGATTTGGTTAAAATATCTCGTAACAATTTTGACAACAACAGCAAAAGTACGAAACTTATGTCTAAATTCGTTGGCCCGTATAAGATAACGGAAGTATTAGGGAATGATCGCTATAGGATAACTGATGTGCCTGGCTTTAGTAAAAAAGGTAAACCATATGCAACTGTAATAGCTGCTGATAGAATTCGCCCGTGGATACATATTAGAACATTAGAGTTGCACGAAACCGATGAGTCAAGTTGCGACACTGACAGTACGTGAGATTAAGTGTATGTTGTGACGCCAGGAGGCGACACATGAGTAGGATGGCCGAATGTTATAATTTTGTTACGTTAAAGTTGCCAGTTAAAACAATATTGTGCAATGTTGTATGTATAAGAGCCTTTAACAGACCATACGCGATCTAAAGAAACCAAATTCAACGTGCTAACCCTTAACGAATAGCGTTGTCTATGGCCGGAGTCAAAACTGATCTGTAATATATTGATTTGTATATTCAATTCCATGATTTTATTGGTATATTAGAATAAAGATAATTGTTAAAAATCTCCTAGGTTACGAATTAAATAGTTGTAGAATTTTAAACACTGTATTTACGACTATCACTGTAACGAAAGGTAAATAATCTTATTGAAACTGAATGATTTAATTAAAGTAAGATTGTTAATAATTCTGTTTAATTTATTATGTAATGATAAGGCCTGTTTTATAATTTATAATATTGTATTTAATAAAACTACTTCTACGGAAGGTTACTTCCGTAGAAGATTCTAGAAATTAATTAATAATAATTATGCTACTCAAAATAACTGAATAACTTTTTATAACGATATCGTTAGATTTAGACTCTGTCCTTTAGTGAAATGTGTTGCAAAATTAGTATCACAAATACTACTACAAATTGTACTAGTTTTTAATGCATACTTTGTCATTAATTGTACGAAAATAGTTGTTGAATTGTATAATGGCTATTGGGTATAAAAAGCCTAGTGATATTAGGGGGATTCATTCCACTGCTAAGCTATCGAAGAAGCTGAACTTGTAACAAAACTGGTATCTGTGTCTATTGATGTACTTGTACTACCTGTGTAACTAATAATTAATAAACTGTGTTACTGAACTGTGTTACTGAAGTCGTTTTTCTTATCAGATAGATCCTTCGATCGTGGAAAAACGAGACACAATAGCCTTTCTATTGTTATCGCAATCGCCGGTGACCGCTTCGGGCTTGAAATATTAAAATTGTTAAATTACTTAGCACAATATGTTCACTTCACTGATAATATTATTTTATTTTGTGAGTGTGAGTTGTGACTCTTAACAAATTGTAATAAGATACGTAAAATATACGCGAAGATTTATCTACTAGTGTAACTAAAAAGAGTGAAATTATTATTATTTTTAACAAAAAATTAAAACCGACTTCCAAGCTAAAAACAATAATAACATTAATGTGAACTAAAAAGTATTAAATAATTTTTACTATCTAATAGTGCCTTTTCCGAATTCGGCTAAACCTCAACTATTTCTGTACTCAATCTTCATAATTTTGAAGTCGGTGCCAGTTCCAAAAATTTTAAATATACTGTCAGAGGACTGAAGATTCAGCTATCTGGTACCGACTTCAAAATTATGAAGATTGAGTACAGAAATAGTTGAGGTTTAGCCGAATTCGGAAAAAGGCACTATTAGATAGTAAAAATTATTTAATACTTTTTAGTTCACATTAATGTTATTATTGTTTTTAGCTTGGAAGTCGGTTTTAATTTTTTGTTAAAAATAATTACTAAACATGTTTATCGTTTCAGGAATGACGAGGTATCAGAGAGACGGACACACATTCGCATTTACATTGTTAGTAGTACTTTGAGTACAAAGCACTAATATGTTACACAATTGTGTAACATATAAGCATTTTATTAGTATAAATTCCTGAATCAAAGCCTAGGTGTGTTTCGGGTTTTCGTATCTGCCGGCATCGGCAGTTGAACTGACTCAAACTGGCTGGTGGCTATTCTCATCCCAGATATCGATATGTTCGCTAGAGGCGCTAATATCGACACTATCGCCGCCCTAGCCACACTAGCCCCGGGCTGATAGCTCTAGTGGTCTGTGGTGCTAGTGATGGGACCGCTGGGGCCTACGAGTATGCACTAGTGTTGTGCTATTTATGTTATCGGCATTTAAGTAATGTGGGCTTTATTTATTTCAATCTAAATTTAGGATTTATTAATGCTCATTATATTAATACCTATGTTACACCTGTGCGGGGGCGGCCCGGGCCAGCACAATATACTCGTACTGCGTAGGTACAGTAGAATAATTATTCAAGTATGTTTTTTAATCAAGTCCATACAAAGTACACAACTTTTTGAAGCACATTGTTTTGTAATTTTTGTAATCTGAAGCCATGCTAATAAATGCACCTGTTTCGTGCGGTCTTGTATGTAGATGGCTACCGTGTGATATTTATACTGTAACATATTATGTGTTGTGTGTCACCGGTCACGTCCCCGCGCGATGTATCAATATTTGTCGCCAGCAGCTGTGATATCGCCGCGACACGGCTCATATCACACACCACAACAATATCACACATATTGGGTTACATTACGTGAATAAGTGCGTCCGTGGACTAGTGGGAAGACCGTTCGAGACCAGTGGAGGCATGTACCAATGAGACATTTTCAGATCTCAAGTACACAATGCGGACGCTCGTACGGCGCGGTGAAGGAAAACATCGTGAGGAAACCCGCACATAGTTGGTCCCAGACGTATTGACCTGCTCATTCCTCTGGACTAAACCGACCATGTTGCGAGAATGCCGTATGCGCTTGGGCAACCATACGGATATTTTAAATCTCCCAGACACTACAGTATTTTAAGAGTGGTTACTTCTTCACAGTTATTTATAGGGTATAATTTATACGGTTACTAAAACATTTTTTTCAAAAAACTGCTTGTCAAATTTCGGTGACAGTAGCTAGATTAGTTGAAACTCCGGCAACGCGTGTTAAAGTGCTCAAGTTTTCATTACACAAGAGCACTCTATTTTACTCCCATAACCCAGTGGGATGATAAAATATGTGGGTTTTGTTTCACATATAAACGTAGCGCAGTCAGGAATGTAAAGCTTAAATATTATAAAGTATTAACTTAACAAATTACATCCTTCATTATGTTATGCATTTGTTTAGGGTGTGCCCGCCCGTATACCGACCACAATACAAATATATACAGTAGCTCCAAAGCTCCCGTATGCGGGAGGAGAGCTAAGAGGACGACTGAATCCTGTCGAACTGAGTGCAGGCCGACTGGACTCATGTTGTCCCTCCCTGGATATGATGGCAGACACTCAGCTGTTGTGTTCTAAAAATTAATTTTAAGCAAAGCAGGGTTAAGTTTTGCGTATGATTAATGTCGTAGCATTGTTCTACGCTCTAAGTTATCCAAACTCTTACCAATGTGTGCGTGCGCCGGGTTCGGACGGTACGATGAAGGTGGTCTACTGTATATAAGCTGTGCGCCGCCATCTGTGCAGTGTTCGGCACACAGCCGGATAATTAAAACGTTCAAGTGCGGAATAAATAAACCGGTGGCGGTGCGGGGAGGTGGGGGGCGGCACGAGGCGGTGCGGGGCGCGGCGCGGAAACGGCGGGGGCGGGCGCTGTTTGGCTAATTATCCGAAGTGGGTTAATTTAAACGAATAAACTCCGCTTTATCTTCGCCCGTCGCCGGGATTTCATTTAATCCTCTCACGGCGAGAGGAGCCCGCAGCCGGCAACACATTAAACGTCCAGGCCGTTCCCACCTTCATTACCGCCCTGAGCTAGCTCGGTAGGGCTCCCCGGTGTCTCGAGGTGGAGTGGAGATATTATTTTTATAAAGTTGTAACGTTAAGTGGGCGACAGGCTCGTCCCACAGTGAATATTATATACTACGCGCTACACAGCAGAAAATCCTCAAACCTAGGATGTGAATAGATATGAATGAAGTACTCGTAAATAATGAAATTCTAAACTATGTTGATAATTATGCACTAGCTGACTTTAAAATAAACATACTTGCGAGATTTTTAACTTCCTACAAACTTGGATAACGCTATTCAGAATTGTGCGCTTTTCACAGCTATCGCATTAACTATATGCTGGGGACTTAAATACAAACCCTAAAGCATTTCACTCATTTATATGTCGCACCTTGTAGAACATTCAAGAACCACGTAAAGTGTCGGAGTTTAAAATGTTGCTAAACTTAGTATTTAGTTGGTATTACTTGTGTAGCTGTGTCGGGGCGGGCGGCACGTAGTTTGGCACTGAGCACTAGTTATTAATATCATGAATTTGTCATCGCCTGTTACATTCACGTCCATTGACAGGGTAGTTAAGTCGCAACGATTACATATTAGTGTGGCTTGGAGTTTGAATTTAAACACTTTATTATACTGAAATTGTTTTATTTGCTTGTTTAAAAGTATAATCACATACATTCGTAACTAAAAGAATAACTTGCTAACTCATGTTGTATAGAAACTCAGGCAATGCAATGGCGCTAAGTGAGAACCCCGTACCCCGTACCGTACCATTGACATTGACATTTTTTATCTATAAGTAATAAGGCATTGAGCACCTAGTAAAGGTAATCGTACATGTCGAACCGCATTTTAAAATTCATTGTATGAAATGATGTGAAAGTTGAAACCTCGCACATTCATCCGCATCGTACGCGCCGCATTTCATGTTCCTACTATGCGGTGCGTTCGGGGCGTACGGTGTTGACAAATGTACGATTAGCTTAAAATAATACTCGTTTGCTCCTGAAAACATTTTCCATCTCGTTTTTAATTGGAAGCAACTATGAAGTTGTCGGAGCGGCGGGTCACGCTGACGCGCGGGTGCAGCGGGTCACGTGGTCGTTAATTGCACGTCACAACGTCACGCGATTACCATATAAATAGCTCGCCCGGCGACGTCGTCCATCATAACACGACGCGCGCCGGACGTCCGGGGTCACTCGCCTTGCGGATACCACTCTAATTATGGTATATTAGGTGTTTAATATTGATTGTTTAGCTTGAAATAAGAAGTTGTGTGAAAACACTCATTAAGAGATATTTCTTTCTCGAAAAATTACTACCGCAAAAAGTCAATTACCCGGCCTGGTAACTGACTTTTTTGCGGTAGTATAACTGTTTAAATTATCTTTGCCCGGAACCAAACATAATATCTATATCTTTCTTATCGAAATCGGTACAGCTAATTAAGCGAGTTATCAGACACATAAACATACAGACACAATTTCGTAGTTAAAATAAAAGTATGAATTAGCATAGATAGAGTATAGACTATATAGAATATGGATCGATGCTGGTCCAAGACAACACACGCGTGTGGAATCACTTTTTGTATCAATTTTTTGAAGCGCAAGATAATGTTTAATTGCTGAACACTATTAATAATAATTAATTTTGTAACATGAATGTTGAACACAAACCGCGCCATGTCAGTCGGAGCTGCAAGGAGCTGCAGATGAATTCAAAAGCCCGTCTAATATCAACGCTGAATGCCTCTTTATGAGTTGTGTGTAACTTCGTTCCGCCCGAAAGGATTTCTCCGTAGTGGACGCTACGACGAGAGAACTTGGCACAACCAAAGTTAAAGATTTGAACTGTATTGCTATAGGCATAAGGTTCAGGTGGTGCGTCAGACCCTCCTCCTGCCCGCCAGGGGTGGCACTCGTAAGCAAAATAGTTCGTATTTAATCTATTGAATCGTATAATTTACGGAAATATTGAAATAAACTTTCATAAAGGCACGACTATGATACACTTAAAATATAATATTTCAACTTAATTGGTTAAATAATCATCAGTGTACTTTGACAGATGTTTATAATATTATGATCTATAAATGGTAATGTATTATTTTTTCGCTTTGTCGTGGTTACTTTTGTTAATCAAGCGGGCCAGTTACATTTTGCTTGGGTAAAAAGTATTCTTCCTGCGGTTTAACCTTTGTAGAGTTAAAAGAAGG
Source organism: Polyommatus icarus (assembly GCA_937595015.1). NCBI lineage: Eukaryota > Metazoa > Arthropoda > Insecta > Lepidoptera > Lycaenidae > Polyommatus > Polyommatus icarus. The sequence continues at coordinate 18,555,523 of OW569337.1, forward strand.
GGTAGAAGTAAGAAATAGTTTGGATCAATAGTAGTTTTGCTCATAACCTTATTTTGTTTTCATGAATTATACCGATTACATATGCACTTAGTTTTATTACTTCAATACAACATAGCAACATGACCCGCTCGAAATATTACAGAAACACTCAACTTAAATGTGTGGTTCCACGCCAGCTCAATTTAAATTATAATTATACGTCGTTGTGGCCCACATAATATGGTGTGATGAACGCCAGGCGTTCGCGCCGCGCGTGTACAAACCACACACGTCGCCATGGCAACCGCTACCTCAGAACACTGCATAGATCTAAAATTAGTGATCTAAACTTGACTACCTGCCAGCCAATTAAGCCTCATACTCATTATACTCTATACTCATACCCACTCAAAAGACAACATTCTTTAGACAGACTACTCAAATAATTATTTGCTTCAAGTGTGCGTCTTCAAATTTTCTGTAAATCAATAGTCTGTTTGTGAGTTTTCTTATCTTGAACCCTTACTGTGAAAATTGCAGTTGTTTCGATGCTATAAGTATATAAATAAATTAGGTTATTCGGTACACGAGACAAAGTCGTCATTGGCAGCCCTGCGCCCCCCTGCTGGTTCCTACGGCGAGCTCACCGCGGCCGAGTGGCGCTAAACGGGCGCGGACAATAGCCCGCGCCGGCGGACATTGTGCGCTTTGTTCATCGGCTGTTGATAAAAATAGTTAATGTTGTTCTCGAGGTTGGCTAAGTTATTCATTGTGTTCAGAACCACAGAGAACACAAGTAAAGGCATTTCAGTTTAAATTTACGACAAAACGTAACGGAGCAGAATAAAGATAAGTGTTACAATATACATGAAACAGAATAAAACTGTTTAAAATAAGACGTTCTTTGACCTAGTTAAACGTTTAAATAAATTTATTTCCTGTTAATTTTTTATATTTCCTGTGTAAGTCGTACTGTCTAAAAAGAATTTATGCTACTGCATACATTTTTAAATTATTCGATGTGATTATAATATCAGCCTTCATATTATTTATGAAAAGTGTTTGTTCATGCCGTAACAATGGCCGAGATAGCATCGCTTTAGATATTTGGATAGTCGGCTTATAGTTTTACCTTCAATTCACAGCATTTTTCATTAAGTACATTAGAACTTTAGTTTAATTAGTGCAGTAGGCACACACTCATTACTTACTAAACTATTGTATAATAGCATCAAAATTCTAAACTTCTTATTACTGCCATGAACGTAGAAAAAAAAGGCGAACGGAGTCTTATTATACACAGAATTGTGTCTTCAAAGTCGGCCACGCACACATTCTTACGCCTGTCGAATGGTATGGACTAGCGTAATAATGTGTGCGTGCGGACCGTGTACATACAGTCAGCTGGCCGACTCTGAAGGACACAGTTTTGTGTATGTTGGAACTCCGTACGCCTTTTTTTATACGTCTATGACTATGCACGCTCATACACAGCGAGACGGCGCGCGGCGCGGAGACGCAGCTGTAATCCTGTTAGAATCGTGTTCCCGCTGACGGCCGTCACGGTGATGGATTGCCGCGCACAGGGACGTCTTCATATGAAGGGCATTAGGGCTTCGGTTGGGAAAATATTACTCGTATCTGATAGCAAAAGTGTGCATTTGATGTAAGTAAATAGTTAAAATGTTAAAGCGAACATTGTCTACAAGCAGGAGTGTTCCTGCGTCTCATCGGGCCGCGCGGCGCTGGCGGGCAAACCGGTAGCCCCCGCGCGCCTGCCTTCAGCGTGCACCCCCCGCGCGCCTCCCTGCGACACCCGCGGCCAGCGAGGAGCGCGTCGCGGCCGCGCCCTTTCTCTTCATCGGACCACCGGCCTACGCGACGCACGCACCGCGGCTATACCTCGAACCATACTACTATACCTAATACACAGTCTATTCTCATCGAAGACGTCTTTTATTTCTGGCGGAGACCACCAGCATCACCTCTGGAGCTTCGCCTCAACAGTGGTCCTTCGTACGCCGTCTTTTTTGCTGCGAAGCGCAAGAATTGGACTGGATTTTGGACGGACACGCCTCGACGGGATTCATGCGCATGCGCCGATCGCGCCGCATGAAGCATTCCACGTGGCTGAGGACAAAGAAGTCGCGCCCATCCAGTAGGCCTTCGCAAGAAGAGGGATACGCCGTCTTATTTGCTGCGAAGTGAAGAATTTGGACCGGACTTTGGACCGACGCGCCTCAACAGAATTCATGCGCATGCGCCGATTGCGCCGCATGAAGCATTCCACGTGGTTGAGGACAAAGGAGTCGTGACCATCCAGTAATTCTTCGCATTTGGACCGGACTTAGGACCGACGCGCCTCAACAGGATTCATGCGCATGCGCCGATCGCGCCGCACGAAGCATTCCACGTGGTTGAGGACAAAGAAGTCGTGACCATCCAGTATTTCTTCGCATTGGGACCGGACTTTGGACCGACGCGCCTCAACAGGATTCATGCGCATGCGCCGACCGCGCCGCATGGAGCATTCCACGTGGTTGGGGACAAAGGAGTCGTTCTGAGTGAGCCCGTTCCTCTTTTTCTTTTTTTCCTGTCTTATTTCTTTCCATTTTTCCAGGAATTAAAATAAAATCTTATCAGAATCAGGCATGCTGCATGCATGATCAACATCATAAATCATATTTTCAGAAAGAATCTTAAATAAAAATACTATTTTTTACTACATTCACTGCCCATTCATCGAGCACGTGCTCGCTATTGTTCTATTGTTCTCCATTAATATTTATTAAATGCAATATTCTTTTTCTTATCTTATCTGAAAAGGTTATTGACCTACTTACTCATTGCATAATAACCTATTATTACCTATATCTTGCAAGTAATATTTTTCATTTATCGTCACGCCTTTGGACGTTACTTTTTTCCTTTTTCAATTATTTTCATTTTTTTTCCTTGTCTTTCTTGCGCTTCAGTCTCTTATTTTGCGTTAAGCTTTCATTATGTCTGAAGCTAAATTAAGGGAACTCGTCAAAAGGCGTGGTGGCTATAAAGCTAAGCTAACTTATTTTGCTAACTTTGTAAAATTATTACCTACTTCCGATCTTAGCCCCTTTCAACTATCTGAGCTGCAGTGCCGAGTTAGTGCTATGGAAACGCTATATAATGATTTCGATACGTTACAGACGGAGTTGGAGTTGTTGTCGGAGAACACGAGCGAGGCATATGCTGAGCGAGAACAGTTCGAGTCGTTGTACTACGCGCAGATGGGCTTCGCACGATCACTGCTTGAGCCTCCGCGTTCCTCCTCGCCGGCGCTCGTCTCTGCGGCCTCCGCTAGCGACAATCTTCACGGCTCTGGTTGCAAGCACGATTTTGTGCGCTTGCCCAAGATCGACTTGCCTCACTTCAACGGCGACTATCAGCACTGGCTCGAGTTCCGAGATACGTATATTTCCCTTATACATACTAATAGTAGTATACAGGACATAAATAAATTTCATTATTTGCGTGCTACTCTTAAAGGCAGCGCAGCATTAGTTATAAAAAGTATAGATTTTAAAGCAGATAATTACGCTATAGCTTGGCAATTATTAACAGATAGGTATAATAATGAACGGTTACTTATAAACAATCACATTCAAGCCTTATTCAATTTTGAATTAATACCTAAAGAATCTAGTGCATCATTACGTAACATGATTGATGTAACTAATAAAAATTTAAGGGCGCTCGACACCTTAGGACAGCCTACCTCACAGTGGGATACGTTGGTAATTTATATTATGTCCAAAAAGTTAGATGTAATCACCCATCGTGAGTGGGAGGAATTTAAAAATAATTTAAATCAATATCCAAATCTAAAAGATTTTATTAAATTTTTATCTAATCGAGCAGATTTAATCGAATCAATAAATAATTGTAATACAAACACAAAACTTACTCATAATACAAATAAATATTTACAGGAAAATAAAAATAAAAATTATCTTGCTACTAATACAACATTTAAAACTAATTCTAATAATACTAATAATAATTCTTACTCTTCTAATAACAAAATTTCTTGTGTCATGTGCTCACAAAATCATAACTTATTTTCATGTCAATCTTTCAGAAATTTAGATGTCGATTCACGTATTAAAAAGGCATCAGAAAGCAATGTGTGTATGAACTGCCTACGACCAGGTCATACTGATAAGCGATGCAAGCTTTCTCATTGCAAATATTGCACACTTAAGCATAATACCCTCTTACATAGGGATCCTGAAAATCAGTCTTCAAACAATATTGTTTTATCAACTAATACAGACACATCTGGCATGTCTAATCAGAAAATCGTACTGCTATCCACAGCTTTGGCGAATGCGGCGGACGTCAACGGGAAGCTACATCCTGTCAGGCTCTTGTTGGATAACGGCAGCACGTCCAACTTTATCACCCGAGATTTATGTGAGAAGCTTGGCCTGTCAAAGGAAGGTACTACCTCCACAGTCTCAGGTATCAATGGTCAGATTTCTAAAACTTCAGAGAGTTGCACTCTTACTGTGCAATCTGGTTTTGGTGGTTATAAGGTGAACTTAACTTGTTTCATTTTACCATACATAACACACTCATTGCCTGGGTCTTACGTGGATAAAAACTTAATTAATATCCCGCCAGGTCTTAAATTAGCAGACCCTAAATTTTACGTACCATCAGCCGTCGACATTCTAGTAGGCGCTGAAATATTTTGGGACGTCTTATGTTCCCACACAATTAATTTAGGTAAAAATCAACCTAGATTACAGTCTTCTAAATTTGGTTGGCTCATATCGGGCTGCGTATCTTTGCCTCATGGACGTAAAAAATATTCGACTAAAGCTTCGAATAATTCTTGTCATTTTTCCCATGAGGTAACTGAACAGCTATCTTGTTTCCGGGAGCTTGATTCAGTACAGTCTAGTAGCTCTTTTTCTTTAGAAGAAAAGACTTGCGAAAAACTATTTCACACAACAACACGTCGTAATGACAGTGGCCAATTCGTCGTCACTATACCATTAAAGGACTCTCCAGAGTGCTTAGGTGACTCTTACGCGATGGCCAAATCTCAATTTCTCTCTTTAGAGCGTAAACCTATATTTAAAAATAGGTATTCAAATTTTATGCTAGAATATTTAAATTTCAATCATATCGATAGCATCATAGAGCTATGTAGAGGCGTCATTGCCACTCTATCATATTATTATATCTTCACTTACGTAAAATTCAGTCATATAGTCCAAAAGTATTGGAGTCTATTATTTTCAATCATATTTTATCTTTCTTTCATTAGATGTAGACAAAAAATTAAATTCAAGTGACACTTCTCTTATTAAATCACTTCATTTAAATACGTTTCTTACTTCAATGGTTTATTCTGAGATTATAATTCAAATAATTTATTTCTCACAGAAGATTTAAATTTTTCTAACCTAAACTTACTTCTTTAGCAGTTATGGGCACTTAAGTGTTTCTCCTTTTAGCCTCCAAAGCAGGGTTGCGGCACTGAAACCCACAACCATACCGTGTTTGGAGTTGTGTGGTGCATTATTAGGGACGCGACTCTTTCAGAAGGTATGCAAACTAAATGTTACGACTGGCCAGACGTGGAGTTATATACCTTCCAAGTCCACCCCGACATATTTAGCTTCCCGGGGGCGAAGGCTGATTACATCAGCTCATCTGCTTTCATCAATCAGAATAAAATACAATTTCCCAGTTTTTCTAATTTACAAAATAATTTATTTTCAGAAACAAAATTTACATACTTACAGACGAACACGTCGAAAATAATACAAACTTAAAATTATTACACAACCTAATCTAATTTCTAACATAATTCATAAAACATCGTCTTAAAATAATTAATCAGATACCTATTGGGTAATTTACCTACTGATAGTTATATAGTTTCCCAGCCAGTGCTTATAGCCGACCGTAAAGGTAGAGGTTGCAGGTTAACTAAATCTTACATTTGTGTCTTTGTGTGCTTTGCAGTCAGAGCCGTGCACCTGGAGCTAGTGTCCGATTTGACTAAAGAGGCCTTTCTTGCGGCCTTCAGCCGGTTCATTAGCAGAAGGGGCAAACCTCAGCGCGTGTACTCCGACAACGGCACAACATTTGTGGGAGCTTTTAACGAGCTTTCACGCTTCATACAGGTTTATTCCAAACAAATAGAGTCTGATCTTGTAAATCAGGACATACAATTTAAATGCATTCCTGCCACACATTTTGGTGGGATATGGGAAGCGGCAGTTAAATCAACAAAACATCTCCTACGTAGAGTCCTAAGTCTTACTCACTTAACATATGAGGAGTTGTCGACATGTCTGATTCAGATAGAGGCTATTTTAAATTCCAGACCGCTAACACCTTTATCATCAGATCCTTCTGATCTTTCTTTTATTACTCCTTCCCATTTCCTCCTCGGGCGAGCCCATAGTTCGATAATTCGACCTCGTCTCACCGAAGACTACATACTCGTACATCGCCTCCAACGCTTTGACCGCATCGAAAAGCTACGTCAACACTTTGGCAGCGCTACTCTAATGAATACATATCTCTTCTACAGCAACGCACCAAGTGGCAGACTGGCACCATAACTCGTGCCTACAACATCGTGCCGCTTCCTCTTCATTAACATGTTCCCGGGGGAATATGTTCCTGCGTCTCATCGGGCCGCGCGGCGCTGGCGGGCAAACCGGTAGCCCCCGCGCGCCTGCCTTCAGCGTGCACCCCCCGCGCGCCTCCCTGCGACACCCGCGGCCAGCGAGGAGCGCGTCGCGGCCGCGCCCTTTCTCTTCATCGGACCACCGGCCTACGCGACGCACGCACCGCGGCTATACCTCGAACCATACTACTATACCTAATACACAGTCTATTCTCATCGAAGACGTCTTTTATTCTGGCGGAGACCACCAGCATTACCCCTGGAGCTTCGCCCCAACAAGGAGTCATCTAATTTAGGTAATACATAGTAAGAAAAAACCAAAGGAGGAGCACTATACTATCCAGGACTTACGAAAGATTTCCAATTCTATTTATATCCGATAAATTAGGTTTAAAAGTTCGAGCTTGAAACATGTCGCTATCCGGCTCGCGCGGGCCCGGAAATGAGTTTTGTTTCTAATGGACCCCCCGACCCCTGGACCCCTGGCGTCGGAATTGAGCCGCGTATGCGTCGAGATTAGCGCGAGGAGCGATGACGTCACCCGCGTCACCCGCCTCTGTGACCTTCGCGTGAAAAATGACCCGCGAGCCGCGACTGTGCGAGCTCAGAAGGCAGGGATTTAGGTGCTAAGGCGACATATTAAATGATAGCTTATTATTAAATGTAGTGACTTATGATGTATTTGGCCGTGTGTATGTTATGACAATCTACATAAGCACAATATAATACGAGTAACTTAACTATATCACAATTCATTAACTTAAAATCAGTGTCGAGGCAATAAAAAAAGAAAAGTTAATGTTTGTTTTAATTTAATGTTATGCTATTTCTCGTCTCGGATTTATGTAACGGCATGATATTATCGTCGTACTCGTACCTGACGAAGCGCGTTTATATTTAAATCTCGTCGACGTCATTTCCCTGTCACGTGGGTCGTTGACCCCGCTCGTATCGCCAGCAGCGTCACTCGCCGCGTCACGTCACGTCACATGTTACACACGACATTTCCCCCTCTCCTACCCGTCCTACCCCTCCCTACACACACACACACACACACACACACACATTTTCACACAGCCTCCAACGGTAACATCGAAATATCATATTATGGAAGAGTGATTTTGTGACAAAACGGTTCAACAAAATGCACACTCCCCCCCTCTCCGCGCCACTCCCCGCGCCCCGTGCCTCACCCCCGCATCCTCTAAGTTAAAATGTATGTAACGCCCATTGAATAGAGACTTTTACCGTTCCCTAACGATGAACAAAACCCCCTGCTCGAATCATACTGCTCGAAAACGTAAACAAACGTTAAACATCATGAAGCAATTTGAATTTACATTATTTACAGTGCAATAAATAAGTGCAATGATACACGACGAGTGAAATGAATTGGATCCGATTTAATTTTATTTACATTTATATTATCAGTTGAACCTGAAACATGATTTTATATTGTATTTACGTTATTTGTTAAAATAAATTGTTTTATACTATAAAGGCTGATACGCTGATGATGATGAATAATGAGTGGTCGTTCTTACATCAAAAAAACTATAATGATCTCGGTGAAATATTCCGGTAGCGGTCATTGGCTCCCTGTCAAAAAACTTGTCATTTTCTATAATATTACCGCAATTGACGATGGACTAACAACATCTGACACTTCATTTTCAATCGTAGTTTATATAGAAAATTACAAGTTTCTTGACAGGAAGTCAATGACCGTGACTGCTATGTTTCGCCGAGTACAGTATAGGCAACTCTATAATGCACGTGATTGTAGTAGCTCCGTAGCAGTGAGCTCGTAGCGGCGCTCTACGCGTGTAGTCGCCGTAGCACGGGCACGGCCCAGTCTCGTAGCACTCGCGGCGTCACGTGACACGTTGAGAGTGATGAGACTAGAGTGACGAGTCCGTAGCTAAACTCGTAGCGACGCCATCGTAGCACACGTACAATAAGTACATGCTAGAAAATAAAGGTAAAACATTAGTATAACACAATTATTATATCATGGCTATTTTAGGGACTAAAATGGCCGAAACGTGAAAATATATATGTCGCAGGGAAAAGAGGATATCAGGGATTTCACGATATCCCTAGGGATATCACGAACTCCCGGTAGATGCCGAATATTCTTGTTCGTTACGTCTTCTTACTAAAAATATCTAGTGATTTGTCATTTCACTAAACTGAATCTAGTGAAACGTCAGAAACGCGGATACTGCCGAATAAAAATGGAGCCACTTATTTCTCTCGCTCGCTCTAGTTCCCATACGTCACACGGGCACTAGTGGGAGTGAAGCAAATGCGTCGCTTGAGCTGGCGCGGCTCGTCTAGCCTGGAGATAGACAGACAGACTAACCCTTTGGGTACGAAACAGTAAAAACTAAGATAATCGAAGAGCTGAAGTACCTATAGTACCTGTTCCTTTACAAGAGCCTAACCAAACTAGAGATCGACATGCCACCTTTACAAAAAATATTCAACTTGGTTGGCCGCTTCATTTGACGTCAAAATCAAAGGTCTAAAGTATCTGATGAAGAATCCTCAGCTAATTTCAACTGTATGATTCAGAGATATGGTGATGCCCCCTCAGATCTGCTATAGTTACATTACACGTGTGATAATAATAATAACTCCCACTCTGGTTTTGGTGACGGTGGCCGGTTTCACTGAAACCAGGCCAAGAGTAATTTTATAGTGCCCAAGTGTGTGCGCAGTACACAAGAGCAATCTCTATATTCCTTTACTCGCATAACCCGGTGGGACTGAAGACTGACGCGACCGGCGAGAGATCAGGCGCAGGACCGACTTTTTACATGCCCATCCAACGCATGGATCATCTAACATCTTACTTGTCAGATTCAGATGTTAGATGATCCTATCAAAGTACCCATGTGTATACTAGAGCAAGCAAGAGAAATGCGTGGCTTGATTTTTATTCGGCGGTGTCCGCTTTTCTGACGTTTCACTTGATTTAGTTTAGTGAAATGACATATCACTAGATATTTTTAGTAAGAAGACGTAACAAACAAGAATATTCGGCATCTACCGGGAGATCGTGATATCCCTAGGGATATCGTGAAATCCTGATATCCGCTTTTCCCTGTGACATAATATATATCCAGAAAAGCATAGCTACAAATATTGTCATATTATAAAGCCATATTATATTATGATTAAAACTAATAATATCATACCCGAGCCAATTTCAAAGCAACTTTTCTTCGTAAGCGCTTTTTATTAGAAGGCAAAAGGTTTGACGACGGCAGGCTGCGAAGTAAAAGTACCTGAGCACGGTACATTAAATTCAGAAGCTGTAAAAACTTTCGGTGAAGGATCACCCCCTCCCTCCTCACCCCCTTTAACACCCCGCTACCCGCCGCCCTCAATCAATAGCACAAAGAAGTATTGTAAATGTTTAATTTTTTATTCAGCACCTCTTTTGTTAAGGCCTTAACGTAAATTGCTACGAAACTTTTTGAAAAATAAAACTAAGCTTGTTGTTTATCGTGGTAACTTTAACATCCTCACATTATTTTTAATGACCGTATTATTATCACGATTTCTCATGTCAACGCATCGTTAAAGCTAATGTGTGTGATATTTAATATAATATTTTAAAGCTTGAAGACCCCTAGGGTATCAATAACGTGGTACATGATAATTTTTTACGGTATTACGTCATTTAGCACATCGTGCGTTTACGTCAAAAGTGTGTACTTAACAAACACCGCGCGCCCGCGTGCGGCAGATAAGCGACAGCACCGCAGAATTATCAACACACACATTAATTTTAAATCTTAATATATATAATTCTTCTGTGAGTGTGTATGTCACTGAACTTCTCTCAAACGACTGGACCGATTTTGATGAAATTTTTTGTGTGTGTTCAAGGGGATCTGGGAATGGCTTAGATTCACAATTTTGTCCGCTGGACAATGTTTTTTTAATTATTTTTTTATTTATTAGTAGTTGTTGATTTTGGAATGTTTTACATTGGATCCGACAGTCGGCTGCCATCGCAGTGTCAAATTTTAAATAATATTCGAATTCGAATTTTAATTTTAGTCTGTTCCGACAGTTAGCGCTGCGATCAAATTTTAAAAAAATACTTTAAATACTTAATATGGCAAAGAAACGTTTGCCGGGACAGCTAGTATTATACTAAAAATGTGGCTTAGGCATTCACGTAAATTCTTAGTCGATGGTTAAAACGAAGCCAGTTAAAGGACAGTAAAATGTGTTACATTTTATTGTTCAAGTCCTGTCCTTTAACTAGCTTTGTTTTACGACTGCGTGGTCCAGTGGTCCAGAGCGTCGCTCTTGACTCGGAGGTCGTGGGTTTGATTCCCGCGTTAGAAACATGTTATTTCCAAGTTTGGTAAGGACAATGTAGGCTGATCACCTGATTGTCTGACAAGTAAGATGATCCATGCGTCGGATGGGCATGTAAAAAGCCGGTCCTGCGCCTGATCTCTCACCAGTTGTGTCGGTCTTCCGTCCCACTGGGTTATGAGAGTAAAGGAATAGAGAGTGCTCTTGTGTACTGCGCACACGCTTGGGCACTATAAAATTACTCCTGCGTACCTGGCCTGGTTTCAATGAAACCGGCCATCGTCACCGAAATCGGTGTGGGGAGTATTATTATCAACAAAAAAAATTTTTAGGTTTCGAGACAGGATTTTATTTATTCGCTTTTGATTGGCTATTTCAAAACATTAACTAATAAACAACACCGTTGTTGAATAAATATCGCCCTGCCAAAAGCCTCGCAAATCGGGCATAAGACTCTCAAGGAATAATTTTATTGTTCGCATAAAGCGAATTTCGGAGGCGACATTTTTGTTTGCTGCGTCAAACGACGTAACGAGTGAAGTTGTTCCGGAAGCGGCGGACAATGGCGGACGACGGCGGTTCCGCTGTAAATATCACTGAGTCAATGAGTGCGGACATTCCTCCGCCGGTTTACACAAACAGCGCCGAATTCTCGCGGCTGGCAACCCTGGTAGATGTAGGGTTGTTACACATATAATTTATCATTATTTATTATCATCCTAAGCAATGTCAACGTCTGTCGTCTCCTCTGTATTGGCTGTGTATAAATGTATTATTATATGTAGCCAGTATAATCTACACACAATATATCTATCACACTAATAATTTCTTTTATATATAACAGCTATTGTCCTACACAGTACAATAGTACAGGAAAAATATTTACATAAAATTGTACGTGTACCGCAGTGTGTCTTTGGTAGTCCTTGTAGAACAATATAATTAATTACTATTATATTTGAGATATAATTTCGTTTAACGAACGTGTGAGTACTATTTAATCATAAAATGAATGATAGACGTTTTGATAGGTTTGTCGTGGTTGTCAGCCCTGGGCAGCCGCGCCGCCCACGCCGGGAACTTCAGGAGTTATTTTTTCATAGATTACAATGTTTTTGTGGCTCTATTGTTGTTCGCTCGTATATTATAACATACGTGAGTTATCTCGTCGCCGCAGAATGAAATAATAGCTATAAAACTTGTGTCGAAAAACCCATATCGCGAATCTTATCTCACTATTATAGTGAAATGAATATTATGAAAATGAAGTTATATTATAATATTATAGTTCCATTTTCGTTTAGCTTTTATACGAGTATAAGTCGTTAGAACCGGCGCGGTGGTAGATACTGTATACTCTCCAGAAAGCGTTATTCTGTAACCAATTCGGTAGTAAATTTTTTATGGGATTTCTCTAAAATTTGCCAGCCTTAGCCGTTCACGGCGCGCTTAATGAATGGGCTGGTTAATTATTGTTAGTCAGCCAATAAATTGCACGCCGCCGGCGTGAACGGCCGCGCCGTCGCAGCGTCTGGCGAACACTACTAGATGACTGTGGTGAGTACGTACAACTATAACATATCACAGCACTGTAATATAGACTCCATGCTAATACAATAGAGATAAAATTGAACTATTAACGGTCAAATTGTTTTTAACATTAACATTCGCCCGATGTTTAACTGTATTGCAGTAGCTTGGAGCTCTAATTTCAGTACTCGCAGCTCCGGAATTCCGGCCGAAGCCGTGAGAGGAAGCGAGTGTTGTATTGTCGAGGTTTTTTCACGCCTCGAAATAAATCACTTTCTAAATAAATAGCCGGGCATTTTTCCTGTTTTCACTTGGGAGGCGGCAGGCGCTGTAATTGCTCGTTTGTAAACACGTGGGCGGCGGCTCCTCGCCCGCCGATATTCAAGTCCGCTGTAAGATGTACTCTGTATCGGCATTTCATTAAATAACTCAGCTGGAGTTTGTGCAATGTGCAAAAACTCCAACTCTCGCGGTCGGTGTATTTGAGTACCTCCTGGTTTTATCATAAAGTTGAATATGCTGAATATGTGGCTGACTTCCTATCAAGCTATTTGCTTTAAATATATTTTAGTATGCAAAGTTCTCGGTTAGAGGTTTATTATAATAAATATCAAGCAATATACCTAATATTATGGCGTCCTGTAAAGACAAACCCAACTAATAATTTTATAAAAGAAGCCTATCAGTGAACCGCAGAGGCTACAACGAACCTAATATGAAGAACTAGAAAAATAGATAGATAGCAAATGCTTTATTTGTACAAAACTTAGAAACTAAATTACATTTTGAAATAATATAAAATGAACCTGTACAAACAGAAAATGAAACGCATGCAATATTTAACATAGCTATTAGCGGACATTTTGTATAGAGCGTTTTGGGAAGGTCTATTTTATGTGAGTTTTAAATTGTGATATCTTGGAGAGTTTTTAAGTTATCAAATTAAGCTATTCACCGATATTTATATTTTTGAATGGTCCTTTGCTTACCAAAAAGAAAAAAAAAATCGTCATACCTATTAAAAGATGACTGCAGACTGACGACACCTGACGTAGACTGACTACTGACTACCACAAAACTTTGCAGACGTCTTCGAGGTCATTCGGCTTAATCAAGCGAATACAATAAATATCTTATAATGGAACTATTAATAGCAATACTACCAAATACTTCGAACGTTTCTCGCCATTTAATACGTTATAACATGTCACACGAATCAGTAATTTTGTAGTTGAGAGACAACGTGTAGTGGAGCCCGTACTAATCAAACTTCGCACATAGTTTGTGTTTGTATGCAACTTCGTCGTGATCGCTCGCTGTACTCCATTTGTTAGTTGGGAACGGTACCGATTCTCTCTCTTTCTTCACCCCCAGTAACTTCATTAACAAACTTCTTCAGAACTTGTACATTTCATTTGCTTCATCGATACACTCGACACTCGACAACTTCACCCCGCAAATATACGACGTTAAAGAAATAGCGTTAATGTAAATAGAAGAAAAGTAGCTAACAGTTGCTAAAGTTGTGCGTCGACTAGCTCTCTTAATAATTTTACATAATCTGTGCAGCTGTATATCAAAATATAATAAGAGTGTTAAAACATGATTTAACACTCTTGTTAAAAAATTGTAGCCACGTGTATTGATTCCGTTAAAAATGTTATTACTTGCACGCTGCATGCTGCAGCGTACGCTTTTCCCTAAAGTCGGAAAGTTGTTGTAAATATCAAGACTCGGAAGTCGGATGTAAGAGGAACTGAATAATTGTTATTGCAGCAATAGTGTAATGTCTGTTGTATAATGTACTGCACACACGGTGGCACGCGTCGGGGAGCACACAGGGTGAAATAGAGCAGTTATATTGTGTACGTATACATAATATCGACGGGTGAAAGCGGAAGTGGCGTAACTTGAATTTTGGCCAAAATCACTTTTTAATTAATTGATGTATAAAAAAAATTCTGCGTCGAATGGTCTATATCTCGTCTTTCTACGATTTCTACGATAAATTCTAGTAAAGATACGACCATGGATTTTTACCACCTTATAGCACAGACCTTAAAAAAAATTGTCGTAACTAGACGAAAAACTGCAATTTTTGAATAAAAGATAGATACGACAATGCGTGAGAAATTAGAAAAAGATACGACACAGATTTTTTAACTCTCTAGTTTGATTTAAATGAGTTACGACATTTTTGTCGCCTAAAATACAAAATTTACAAAGATACGACAATTTATTTCATACTAATTTTATAGGTATGAGAAAGTTATTACGTTTCAAACACATAATTTTATTCTTAAACCTATACTTACAACCAATGAATATACTTAAGTATTGAGTACAGAGATAAGTAATGCCATTTCATCTCCCTCCTGCCCCTGTATGATACCTTCGCCAGCGCACCATATACGCCGTTCTTAACGCCTTTTAGTAGATTGTTAGCATCGATTTGAGAAAACGTGTTTGTGTGTATCAATGCACGTTTATTCTGAATGGAACTGAACACGCTTATTTTTAAATAAAGCTTAAAGACGTATAGTGAAATGTTGCATGTATGTGTCCACTGTCCACGTATATTTTTTTCCCCTGAGCATTGCTCTGGACATCTACACACTTATTCTTATATACATATTTTGTTGATTTTACATGTTTGTAAAGATAAAAGCTTGCATATTTTCTGTTAACAATATCGACTCGTTTTTTTATGTAAATTTGCTAATATTTTTTTTTGTTGATGGTTCAATAAAAAATATTGTTGAGCTATAATTGTTGTTGTTAATAAATATTGAGCTCCTTCGGGTCTATGCGTGGACACACACATAATATAAAATGGAGTACAACCTTGCCTCTAGGTCCTTCAAGAGAGAGAGATGTCTCTGTCTATGAGAGACTCCCTCCGGGAACCCGTACATGGTCTCTGGCCAAAGCTATTGAAGGCAATTTCTGCAAGCCATCCCTACCATCCCTACAAGTAGAAAATGGATCGCTAGCCCACGATGCAAAATACAAAACCGATCTTCTGGGCAAGCTCTTTGCGTCAAGCTCGACCCTAGATGACGGGGGATAGAAAACGCCGATGACCGATACCACGATGCACGAGCATCATGTCGGAGTTTCATCAGCGCTCAGTCCCGCGTTCCCTTGATATCCAAAAACAGAGTTGACGGAATCCCTCCTATTGTGTTAAAAAAGTGTGCTCCAGAGTTGGCTCCGGTCTTAACGCGTCTTTTTCGGTTCTCCTACTCTTCTGGCATTGTCCCGGCTTTTTGGAAGACAGCCTTGGTGTTAATAGGTGACCGCTCGAATCTTTCCAGCTACAGACCAATCGCTATAACCTGCGTCTTCTTGAAGATTATGGAATCCATTATCAATACCCATCAATACATTTCGATACTTGGTAGGCCAGGGACAAATTACAGTACGGGTTCCGAAAGAGTCGCTTGGCTGGTGATCTCTTGGCGTATCTAACTCGTCGTTGGGCTCAGGCTTCGATCATATGGGCTCCCTGAGAATTTATGCAACAATTTATAGAGTCGAAACGAACTTTTGTCTAAAATAGAGAATTCACAGGAGAAAGTCTCTGAATGGGGTAGACGTTAATTATTCCAATTCAACCCCGCCAATACACAAGTCTGCGCGTTCACCACTAAAAAGTCACCAATGGTCATATTCGTGCATATTCTCCTCGTTTTCAGGGCATCCCTTTAACATTCTCCCCCAGCATTGAAATATTTGGCGTAAACATATCGAGCGAAGTCCAGTTCCGATGTCATCTAGAGGGTGAGGCCAAGTTAGCTTCGAAAAAGCTTGGTGTCCTTAACAGAGCGAGACAGTATTTCAGTCCGGACCAACGACTATAACTCTGCAAGGCGCAGGTTCGGCCTCATATGGAATATTGTTCTCATCTCTGGGCAGGGGCGCCAAATACCAACTACTCCCTTTGGATCGAATACAATGATGGGCCGCTCGCATTGTTGACTGCCATAGTGTTTCAAACAGGCTGGACATACGCCGCTTGGAAATACGCCGAGATGACCCTCGTGCTCGTTTGCCCCCATATCTTATAAAATAAAAAGAATTACTTTAAATTCATGAGCATGAATAAAATATTAGGGCTTAAACCTTTATAAAGTAAAAAAACAAGAGAAATAAATGTTTTATTACATTAATTTTCATTTTATTATAATAATTTTATATTTCAATGTTGATTAATGATTAATAAAACAAATTTCCATGCCTTTTTTTTCTTATGTTATAAACAAATAATAGTAAATAATCATATTATTTCTTTTAATTTGTTATAATGACATTCTTTTAAAACAAACAATTCATTTAGTTTAAGATACAGCATTTCATTTTCACAACGTCTGTCGCCGATTTTGCACTTGAACCAAAAGTTGTAAGGCAATTTAATTAAGTAAACAAGATACGGCGAAATGAAATGTGTAGGTGCGTGTTATATTTGAGATACGACAGATCCGTCGCTCAAAAAATTATGCTTTTTTAAATTATCTATACATTTCCTCTCAAAGATACAACATTTCTGCTGCGTAAAATAGAAATATTTTTTGTCATAACTTGTTAGAAATCAATGAAATATCAACTTTAGAAAAATTTTAACAAACTCATCGTATGGGTCTTAGATTAATTTAAATACGTTCCAATTTTTAAGTTTCTACCTTAATAAATACTGAAGTTATGAATTTTTTAAAAAGGTTTTTGGCTCTCCTGTAAAGTTTGGTTTTTCAAGTTACGCCACTTCCGCTTTTACCCGTTGATATACAGACAAAACTCACAGCAGTTAGCATGTCATATCGCTGGCATCTCCCGAGCTCCGGGAAGCGCCGCGGAATTACACACAAGTCACAACACACAAGTGTTCATACTGAAAAGTGTCTAGAGTTACCGTACCTAGTTTAGTTCCTTGTGAAATATTAAACGCTAGTCACTTTGGCGAGATGTTATTTGCATTGTTATATTCGTATGAACAGCTATGAACGAATATAAGGTACATATTATGTAGACTGTAGCTATGAAGACAATAAATATATTTCTAGTTAGGTTCTAACACAGCGGTCGGCAACCTTTTGGCGGGCAAGGGCCACAAGGTGGCAAAACAAACTAAAGGCGGGCCGCAGACCTCATACTCGTATTAAGAGTGGGCTGTCAAATTTTGCTGTGTCTATAAGTTAAGTGATGATCCCGGAAGACGATTGGCTTAAGTGAAAGTGAGATTTATTTAATCATTGTATACCTATTTATCTGATATTCTGTAAAAGGAAAACACGATTAACTTATTTTGACTCGATAGTTATATTTTTCGAAATTATGAATCTTTCTGGGCTTTTCAACAAATATCTGTTACACTTATTGAGTTACTATCATTAAATAACTTGCACAACTACAATCACACACTTTATAAAATAATGGTAAAAGGAAATATTATTAGTATTGTACTTAGTTTTTAAGTATGTAATCATCACAAAAGCGGGGCTAGCGTTTTGACAGTAGGCTCTTAACCCTAGAAGCTCAATATACCTACACATATTGAAAGGAAATAAGTTTTTATTAAAAATGGCACAAACAGCTACGTACTTAAGTGGCGATAGCTACTGGCAGTATTAGAAAACATTGTTTTTGATACACATATTAACTTATTCGGGAAGCATTCACGGGCCGCAAGTAAGACGCTCGCGGGCCGCATGCGGCCCGCGGACCGCGCGTTGCCGACCGCTGTTCTAACATGTTATAGTTATCATAACAACATACTGTCTGCTGCATCAGTGCAGCATCGTCCGTCATCTGTAATTACTCACGGTCACGGCTCGCAGGGGGCTCGTGTGTATGTCTGTGTCGCTGGCGACTGCGACTGGCGACATCGCACGTCGTGACGTCACGCGCGCGGGAGCACCGCTAATTATTTATTATTAGACAGTAGACATCTCGGTGTCTCGCCTCGCGCCCCAGCCGGCATGGTAGCTCCC
Organism: Polyommatus icarus; assembly: GCA_937595015.1. Classification (NCBI taxonomy): domain Eukaryota; kingdom Metazoa; phylum Arthropoda; class Insecta; order Lepidoptera; family Lycaenidae; genus Polyommatus; species Polyommatus icarus. The sequence goes on from OW569337.1 coordinate 18,574,051, forward strand.
AGGTCCCAACCCGAGGTGATCAATTATAATTCAATCGAGCGCAGCAGCCGACCAATTTGCGAGAGACATGGATCATGGAACTCGGAGCTCGCGTCGCGCGCTCGGGGCCGCTCGCGCGGGCCTCGGCGCAGCTCGGGCGCGGTCGGCGGCAGTCGGGCGGCGGCCGGCGTCAGTCGGTCCGCGCGCGCCTGCCGGGACGCACGTCGCGTCGAGGTCGAGTTGGAGCGAGTGTCGGGACTCGGGAGTGAGTGTGATGGAGCCGTGCAGTGCGCCCGCCGACCGCTGATGACATGTGACCGGCCCGCGACTCACCAGTCACCACCAGCTCTAACACGATACATGTAAAGTGCCAACACTACTTCTACACCACACAATACTCTGAAGGGACTGTAGGGCTATCGTTCCTCCGTCCTCGTATGAACATAAAAGTAAAGTGTTATTGCTCCATGTAATATCTAAACAATATAGCCTTGGTACACAACATTTTATTGTAATTGTTTAACATTCAAGCCGGCCGTTTTATCCGAATAGTTTCATCTACGAAACACAAAAAAAATGTTTAAGATAATAATATAATAGTTTAAATATAAATATGTCAGCAACTTAAGATACTTGCTACTTATTTAACATGGATGTGCATTGAGAAATAAGTTGTAAATTGTAATTAAATACATTACTCGTACCTACCTACTCGATTTCACAAACATTGAAAATAATTGAAACTTCGAACCTTAGAAATCTTTCAAAGTTTCATTCTAAACATAAAATATTTTTAATTTTAAGTAAGTAGGTATGTTTAGTGATTTTTATGAACAATAAATTAGTTAATAATTAATATTACTTATTGTTATCAACGGGCGTTGTTATTGGTTAGAACCGTAGACTGAACTCTGAAGTGGAATGTGAGTGATGTCGTTTGAGGCAAAACTTTAGAAGTTTTATGTTACATACCTACCTACTAACAAATAAAAATTAATAAATAACTTTTTAATCTTAATATCCAAAATGTTAACTGTTTAAGCACATCACAGACGGTGAAGATAATATAAAATATATATTATCTTAGAGCATATTTTAGAATATCGCTCACCATACAAATCCTATGAACCATCACACACGACGAATTTAATTTATATTTTATATTTTGTATCTTAAGATATGGAAATATATATTTCGTACCTTAATATTTTATCTTAAGATACGAAATATATATTTCGTATATTAATATGTTATCAAGATGCGAAATATATCTTTATGAATAGGTACAGGGTGTTTTTGTGTCGAGCAGCGGGCTCATCGGTGATCGGACGCACTAGTAGATGCAGTGTTGCCAGTGCTGTATGTTAGAAAGTTATATACCTACTCTCATTCTAAAAGTAACATTTTGATGGAAAAAGTAACATTTCGGATAATTTTAAATAAAATTGACTTATAATTTATTGCTTTATTATTATTATTGCTTAAAAAGCTCATGAATCGAAATGAATATTTCTCTTGAATTTCTAAAATACTCCTGAAACTTCTTCGTTGACAGATATTGATAAGGGTCTACACAGACGGACTGCATTTCAACTGCAATCCAACTGTAAATTGCAGTTCAAGTGCAGTTGGAATGCAGTTGACACGACTGCAATGCGACTACAATAGAACTGCAAACCAAACAGTTCACACGACTGCACGCCGACAGCAACTGAACTGCAATCCGACTGCGTGTTTGGTTTGCAGTTTTATTGCAGTCGCATTGCAGTCGTGTCAACTGCATTCAAACTGCAATTTGCAGTTGGATTGCAGTTGAAATGCAGTCCGTCTGTATAGACCCTAAAGGTTAAATTCGCCGCAGGTTTTTCTGTTTTTTATGTGAGGCTCTATCCAAATGTTTCTCCTGTTGGAATGTGCTACTGCAATCTGCATTTCACATTCTATATCAGAATCATCGTCTGAGAAGCTGTCTAACAAATCAAGAAGTAAGACAGTATCAGTTATTAGTTATCACTCATAGTCAATCACCCTGTATATAGAATTCTAACAAGGAATACGTGTGGCACCAACGCAGACTCGTAAGGAAATGAACATATTTTTAATATTATCGTATCTAGGCCGTGTGTGATAGCTTAAGATACTATAATATTTTATATTTGGGCATCTTAAGATAAAATATTATATTATCTTCACCGTGTGTGATGCGCTTAACATAGTATATTATTTTGATCCCGATAACTGTAGAGTTCCCGTGCAATAAACAAATTTCGTTGCAGCAAAGTTGCGGGCTACATACATTATTATCAAGTTTCTGGAAATATTTATTATTTATTTCACAACCGCAACATGCACAGTGCACACTCAATTAAAAGCATACGGCCGCAGTTCCCTGCACCCAGAGACATATATTTTATTGACGAGTTTAATTTTAAGTTAATGAAGACTTTGAAAGGTGACAAAATTGACAATATTAATTTAAGTGTATGGGGCTGTCTTTAAATTTAAGCTAAAAGCCGAGCTTTGTGAGGGCTCGCGTCGTTACACTTTGACTGACCGATGATAACACATCTACTTATAAATAAAAATTACTATGTTAATGCACAAATCAATATATGCGTGATGGATTTTCCGTAAAGTGTACTACAAAAAAATGTAAAGACGCACGCCCTGATTATTACGTCAATATCTTCAAATAATACATCAATGACCTATATATTTGTCTACTGTATGCGCCAGTTAGAATATAAAATAATGAAATTAATATTAATTATTTACAAAGAAAAATATTATACTTAATGTATATGTCGCAGGGAAAAGAGGATATCAGGGATTTCAGGATATCCCTAGGGATATCACGAACTCCCGGTAGATGCCGAATATTCTTATTTGATACGACCAACTAAAAATATCTAGTGATATGTCATTTCACTAAACTAAATCTAGTGAAACGTCAGAAAAACGGACACTAGCAGAATAAAAATCAAGCCACGCATTTCTCTCGCTTGCTCAGTATACACACGGGTACTTTGATAGGATCATCTAACATCTGAATCTGACAAGTAAGATGTGAGATGATCCATGCATCGGATGGGCATGTAAAAAGTCAGTCCTGCGCCTGATCTCTCGCCGGTCGTGTCAGTCTTCCGTCCCACCGGGTTATGCGAGTAAAGGAATATAGAGATTGCTCTTGTGTACTGCGCACACACTTGGGCACTATAAAATTACTCTTGGCCTGGTTTCAATGAAGCCGGCCACCGTCACCAAAACCAGAGAGGGAGCTATTATTATTATTATCACACGTGTAATGCAACTATAGCAGATCTGAGGCGGCATCACCATATCTCTGAATCATACAGTTGAAACCAGCTGAGGGTTCTTCATCAGATACTTCAGACCTTTGATTTTTGACGTCAAATGAAGCGGCCGACCAAGTTGAATATTTTTGTAAAGGTGGCATGTCGATCTCTAGTTTGGTTAGGCTCTTGTTATTACAAGCACAGGTACTACAGGTACTCCAGCTCTTCGATTATCCCAGTTTTTACGGGTCCGTACCCAAAGGGTTAGTCTGTATGTCTGTCTGCCAGGCTAGACGAGCCGCGCCAGTTCGAGCGACGCATTTGTTTCACTCCCACTAGTGCCCGTGTCACGTGTGGGAACTAGCGCGAGCGAGAGAAATGAATGGCTCGATTTTTATCCGGCGGTATCTGCGTTTCTGACATTTCACTAGATTTAGTTTAGTGAAATGACATATCACTAGATATTTTTGATCGTGAGCGAAATGTTTTTGCAGTAACAACTTTTCAATATTCTTTTTTGGGATTTAAAGTATCTAAGTATATAAAAATTCCGTCCTCGTCGGTTTTAACCTCTCTGTTAAAGCACGGGTTAAAGGCCTGGATGTGTATCTTCCCGATTTCATAAATAGCGATATTTTTAAATATAATCATCATTTATGAAATCGGGAAGATATTATTATGTTAAGAGTTGCGACCATGTTGCGACTTTCGACCTACGCCTACCGCGATCTGACAAAGTTTTCGACTAACTCCATATCAAGTGTTGTCTCAAAATATCAGCATGAATGAAAAAAGTATCAGTGCTGATAATATTATAGAGCAGCGATTCCCAAAGTTTCTTGGTGTTGGAACCCTATAAAAAACCGAAATTTTTGACGAAACTCTGAAATACGAGTATAAGAAACAGTTATGTGCATTTTTAATGATTTTTAATGACAAAACTAAATTAGATATTGATTGATAGCAGAGGTGCATTTTCTTATTACTAATAGTATTCTTGCAAAGCCCTCGCAAAGGCTGTGAGGAGCACAAATGTATGGTCAAGGTCGTTTGCTCGGGGGATGGCCTTAAGAATAACTGTTATAAAGGATGACGTAAGTCGTAACATACACAATTATATTCAAACCGCTTAAGTTCCGTCTTTTATCACAGCTCCCAGTGATCCGTGTTGCTGATGATGGCTACTGCCTACTGTATTGTTAAAACTTACCTTCCCGAAGTGATTTTACAGTCGGTCGCACTTTGCGGACAATTTATTTTAGTGTGTGGCACCGTGATGCCGTGACCCGCGTCCGCCGAGACCCTCCTCCCCGCGCCTCCAACATTCACGCCGCGTTTGACTACAATTACTTCTAAGTGCTTTTGAATGACCGCTCGTGGTGAAGCCTTTGGTTGGCCTGTATTCAATGAGACTTTATAACCTCGGAAATCGTACAAATTACACTCGCAGCTATTTGAGTTGAGACCCCACTTTTGCAGCGCACTGCGCACTAAACTTAATTTGCTGCGAGCTTATTTACCGTAAGGAGCATAAGTTGCTGGTATAGTAGATAGATAAAAGTAAATTAATTTTAAAAACGAACACCGTGCAGAGTATATTATACTTCTCTAACACAGGACGTAATCACTACAAACCTGCCATTACATCATTTGCATTAGAATCAAGCAACTGTGGCACGAGGAAATGTTTAATCAAATCAAATATACTTTATTGTGCACAAACATAACAGTAAAATTTACATTAACAAACATATTTATAAATGAGAATTGTACACAAGGGCGGCCTTATTACTTGTGAGATTATGAATTTAGGAAAATGGTGATGTGCAAAAGTATACATATTATATATACTAGCTATATGCTCGGTATTCAAAAAATTCAAAAAAACACACATAAAATGCTTTATCGTCACAAAAACTTTTTACCGACACACATTAAAACTCTGCTGGTCCTGTCTCTTATATTTCCCATTATAGATTATGGTGATGTGTGCTATTTAGACCTCAATGCGGACAAGCTCGACAAATATGACCGACTCATTAACAACTGCATCAGGTTTATATACAATCTTCGGAAATATGACCACGTATCTTCCTATCGTACCAAGCTGCACTGGTTACCTGTACGACAACGTCGTTCAGTGCGAGCCCTGTGTATGCTCTATACATTCCTGAACTCCCCTAATTCTCCTGCTTACCTAAAGTCACACTTCCAATGCCTCTGCGATAGTCACGAAAGAACCCTCCGCTCCTCAAATAATGCTCATCTCCGTTGCCCCCCTCATCGTTCCAGTCTAGTCCATTCCTCCTTCCATGTCCAGGCTATTTTACTGTGGAACGCCCTACCTCCGGAAATCAGGTTAAGCCCAACCAGAGAAGCGTTTAAACGTAGAGTCCGACTATTGTATCTAAAAAATTGGCAGAATCTTAAGTAAAAGAACTAATATAGTACCCAGTTTTTATATGGATGTGTATAATATTATGTACTTATGTAAGTGTATGTATAATAAATATGTATATTATGTAGATATTATATATAAGTATATGTATATTATGTATAATATTATATTTATATGTTATTATAATTATTATATTATTATATCATATGCCTAGTATTCGTTATTATCTTTATCAGTATTTATTGTATATTTAATTATGTATTTCCTAAATGTGTGTTCTTAATCTTTTTTTCTACACAGAAAGCACCGTTTTAGTTTTGTCTCTGTTACCACCCAATGGTTGACTGGTAGAAAATGCCCTATGGCATTAAGTCCGCCATTGTACATTGTACAAAAAGTGTTAAATAAATAAAAATAAATAAAAATGAAATTTTTTGAAAATGATTCCTAGCTAGATCGATTTATCGCCCCCGAAACCCCCTATATACTAAATTTCATGAAAATCGTTGGAGCCGATTCCGAGATTCCAAATATATACAAGAATTGCTCGTTTAAAGATATATATATATATATATATATATATATATATATATATATATATATATATATATACAATATAAATATGAATAATAAATAATAATACATACTTACTATTACTACAATGTGTATATCCTGTAAATATATTGGTTGACAGATATATTAAAATAATGATTAAATACTAACGACTTAAGCGATTCAACGTTTCAGCTTGCCTAATATGATCTGCAGGGCAATCGCGATAAATTTATTCAACTGAAACGCAAGTGAAACTCGGACGTTGATCGACTTTTGGAACGATTCGGTATCGCGCTAACGTTTTGACAGCTAGTTGAGACGTTACTGAACCTCAGCCCGAGCGCAAACGCTGTCAAAACAAAAAGTTGATACAATGCAACTTCTACTCGCACGTTTCTGAAACGTTTCTTATTTTGGTGTATTAAATTGACAAAAATCGATGGAAAAATATAACATAGGCTATAATTAAATTATAATTTAAGCTTATGTTTTACTTTAAAGCTGTAAAATAACATGCTACAGACTATGTTTTGTTATTTGAGTTTGTTAAAAAGTGAATTGAATTTTGACATTACTACTTTACGTAAATGTTTTCTGCGCCACATAAAACTTTTGTCACAAGTCACAACTCATACTATGTGTCACTATTCAACACTTATATGCCGTTTGTAAAATATAGTAAAACAATATTAAGAATTCATCTACGTAAATTAAAAACTCCAAGTAATAATCATTCACATCATTGATCATAACTACCAAGTACCAAAACAACTTCACTCGTGTCATATTTATCCATATGTAAATAAACAATTTATCAATTGACCAATTAACGCATCGGAAAAAATTTGTTCATATTTAAGCCAATCAAAATTAAATCAGAAGGGCGCTGATTGGTCCGCTGCATTGTCTGTCTAAAGGTAAAACGTTGCGCTTCGTTCGAGTTCCATCTAAGGTTGAGTTACGGTTGGAACGTTAGCACGATACTGAAATTTGCTCAGACGCAGCGGAACCGAACCGTAACTGAACCACAACCAAAGCAAATGTGAACCTGAATTGGAACGTTTATAAATAACGCGATTGCCCTGCAGGTAAGGAATTCCAGAGTAAAATAGACTTAACAGTAAATGAGGAATTGAAATATTTAGTTTTATGGGCGGGAACGTTAAGGAGAAGTTTTGAGTAGGAATGGAGCTCTTTTCTATCGTAATTGTGAAAGACAAAGTGTTTTTTAAATACGAAGGATACCGGGAGTCAAATAAAATGTTGTAGAATAGGGAGAGTACGCGGAAATCACGACGATATCGGATTGGGAGCCACTTAAGTTCACATAATTTTCAGTGTAATTTATGTATGAATTATAACAAATATATCAAGTACACATAATATTTTAAATACCTTTAAAAATTATAACAAACTCACAACTTACCTGAATCCTGCACTGCGATGATAATATATTATTATACAAGTAGTAGGTATATCTCGTTGTACCATAAGTCATTACCATACATAATATTATTATTATTATTACTGTTTATGTATTACGTAAGTATATCGCTCATTGCTACGGTCAGGTGTATAGCGGTGGCCGTAGTCCTGCGCGCGCGGCGCTCCTACTCCATGGGACAACCGTTTGCGTTATGGACTATGGTGAGAGCACGGGTTTTACGAGGGGCGCGGGCGGCAGGTGGAAGGGTCCGCCGCATAACCATTCCATAGCATTGAGATTTGAGTCACACACACAACTCATAATATTATAGTACTTATTTTATATTATATTTTCATATTAATTAACGTATCTTGTAACTTGTAGAATTCCATATATTTTATATAAAAAATAATATTTTGTATGTTATAATGTATTGCTGAGTGCTTATCTGTTCCTGTTTCCAGATGACGGTTTACTAGGAACCACATAATACCAGGCACTGTGGTGTACGTCACGGTGATACGCCTGAGTGGTGTCCTTTTTGGCAGTAGGCATGACAATGCACTACTTGTACCGTCCCTCATGCTATTATAATGCTATTATTTTTGTAATTACATATTTTTCTTTTACTTTTTCTTTACGAATTGTAATGTGTATTGTAATGTGTATGTGTATTGTAGTGTAATGTGATGTCTTATTGTTAAATAAACGTTATTATTATTATTATTATTAAATAATGGAGACTTAGGACGGCTGTGAGGTCACAGAATGGGTCAAGCGGAAGATCGGCGTTGGATACCTGTTAGGTGTGCCAACACTGCCGAGCTTGGTCCAATTTGCGGCTGATTATTTGGGAATATTAATGTTATTATTTTGTTTTACTCATAATTTAAGTTTAGTATATATTCTTTTTTAACTTTGTTGTATCTTATAGTATTTTAGCTGCAAATAAACAATTATTCTATTCTATTCTATTCTATTCTATTCTATTCTATTCTATTCTATTCTATTAAGCTTGGTGCGGTATTTGGTGATATAATAAAATTTTCGTAAATCAAAAATAAACCTTAATGAGAGATTTTGTAGACGCTCGAGCTTATTCAGTTGATCCTCAGTTAAATTAATAAAACAAGCATCGGCATAATCAAGTAGGGAAAAAAACAAGGACTGTGCTAAGACTACTTTAGTTCGTGTAGGCAGAACATATCGAAGGCGTTTCAAGGAATGCCAAGTTGAAAATACCTTCCTACTGATTTCTTGTAATTGTGGCTTCCAAGATAAATTATCATCGAAAGACACACCGAGATTTTTTACCACTTTACTAAATGGGATTGTAATACCATTGATGAGGACGGGAGGTAAGGAGTTACAGTCAATCCTGGAGACCAGCCCCGGGCTGCCGATTAATATTATGTGTTTTTATGGGATTAATAACAAGACCATGATTCTTGTTCCATTCGCTGATCTTCAACAAATAATAATAATAATAATAAAATGATTTATTCACACATTAAAACAATGCACAGCATACACTAAAACAAACAACCAAGCAACAAACCAAAAGAAAGAAAATAAAAAAATAAAAACTGCATAACTAAAATAAACAAACAACATCAGAAAGACAATATGTAAAAGCATACAAAATAAATCTTTAAAAAGCATAAAAAATGGCATCATTAGGCAGTGCATTGCATAATGCCGAAAAGGATACCCTCTCAGGTGTCTTGCCACGACACAGAACACTGCATCGCGGTACCTGATCTTCCGTGGTTCCTATACATTAAGCATGACGAACGACAGATTCAACATTATTAAGGTTTAACATAACTAATAGTATACATATAATAATAAAATAAAATAATAAATAATCAAAGAATACTTAAATAAGTTTAAAACGGTAGCTGCTATTTACGATACGGCACGGCATAATGCACCGCACCTGTGAGTGTTTCGTTCGTTATTTAATTTACCAATAGCTGAATGAAGGCCGCCTAATTCTGACTGGATGTACACTTGCAGATCGTCAGCATACAAGTAATAAAAAGATGTAATTGAAGTTATAATAGAGTTGAGAAATAAGGAAAATAAAAGTGGTGACAATACTCCTCCCTGTGGTACGCCGGCAAGTATATTACTCCAGTCAGAATAGCTATCGGACGATTTGACTCTCTGTCGCCTTCCTACAAGGTAGCTACGAAGCAACCCAATTACTGTTGGCGAGATGTTACAGGACGCTAATCTGCTTAAAAGGATGTCGTGATCAATACAGTTAAAGGCGTTGCTAAAATCCAGTAATATGAGAAGAGTAAGTTTCTTTTGGTCCATGCCTAATCGCACATCGTCTGCTACCTTGATTAAAGCCGTGGTCGTACTGTGACCAGTGCGAAATCCAGATTGCAACGGAGTTAGCAGATTATTGTGCAAGACATACTTTGTGAGCTGTTGATGTATAATTTTCTCCAGGACTTTGGATAAATAGGGTAGGATCGAAATAGGACGAAAATCATACGGAGTTTTGGGATAGGAAGACTTAGGTAAGGGAATAATATAAGCAGTTTTCCAGGCATAAGGAAAGGAAAGGGACTCTAGACAGGAATTAAAAATGTGTGAGAGAATAGGTAAAATAATGTCTAAAATTGGGATGACCATACTACAACCATACTATAGCCATGTCTCTGATACACAAATGGCATCCACATTAACACGATCAAAGGTTGTGAGTAAGTCAGCATAGTGAGCAGGAATGCTTTGGACATTAATGTGAAGTGCCTTAAAACATTTGTTTACAGAGGAAAAATTGCCCATTATTGTCTCTCTGAGTACTGATGTGGCACTATGAAAACTTTCATCGCTGTCGTTTGATGACATTGAGACAAAGTCATCGCAAGATGAGTCACTATTATTACTCATATTAATATAATGATAAAAAACCTAGCAAAATATAAATATATTATAAGATCTACGAATAATAAAAAACTACGGAAGAGTAACTCCGTCAAAAAACATGCTCCAAAATACTTGTCAAAAAAGTGAACCTTAGGTTCACTTTTCATACATTAGGTGACCTTGAGCGGTATAAAGGCTGACGTTACATGACAGTTCGAATGGAACCAAATTTAAAACTGTATTAGTATGGGAGTTACGTTTCCTGGTTTTATTATTCGTAGTATAAGATATATAAATAAAAAAGTATAATAAATAAGTATATTAAACAATAAAATAAAAAATAAAAATACCAAAAAAATTAAATCATAAAAACAGTCTCATACCAAACCAGATAGTATAAAATCACAAACAAGTCAAAACTACATCACATCGAAGTAAAAATAATAATGATTTAAAAATAAAAAAAATTATAATAAAAATTAGAAAGCCAAGCATCCAACCCATGACAAGCATGAAGCAACAGAAAAAAAAGCAAAATATGTCACATAATATTATGTCAGGTCGGTTGACAGATGACAAGACGTCATGATTGATGATTATTGACAGGCGCATGACAAGCAATTTTGTGGTTGAAAAAGTTTTTACAAAACACTGCAGTAAAATATAAATTTAAATGGAGTGAAAAATTAACTAATTACAGGGTAGAACGATAAACAGAAGTATTACCCTCAATATTACATACTCCAAGCACATAATATTAAGTATAATATACTTACTATAGAAATACAAAGAAAAAGCAGAACTCAAAGTACTGTAAACAAGTATACTTAATTATGAATATTTTATAAATTAATTAAACCAACAACTGCATACTACCTAAATCTATCTATATTATGTGTATTATGAGTTACAACTTACAACACAAACTAAACTATATCAAAACATGAGGAACAAGACATTTACATACAGTGGATAAAAACTTAAAATTTAAAAAGATTTAGCAACAAGTAAAACTAATATAGTCTTTGGGTCAGAAGGTAAGCACAAGCAACAATGTGATAATTGGATGTTCAGTAAAAAATAAAAGCTTACTTGGCCTTAACATTCCTTTTGTTTCTAGATGCTGCACGGCCCGGTTCAGTCTTGGAATTTGTTGCAGTTGGCTGCCTAGGTCCTGTTGGTAAAGTTGGACACTTTATGGCATCGAGGTCCTCCATGCTATGCACATGGTGTCTAGAACCATCAGGTCCAATCACCAAGATTGTGTGCCCAAGAAAGTGCCATTACTTGTCCAACATTTAGACTGACCATAGCGTTCTCGAGCAGCTAAAAACACTGTGTGTCGCTTTCTTGTTAAGAACTTAGAAATGGTGATACCCGTCTGTTTTAGATTAGTCTTTGCATTCCATACCTTTGAGCGAAGGGCCATGTCACAAAACTTAACAACAATAGGCCTAGGTTTCTCCTTGCGTTGGCGGCCCTGCCTATTGCAGTATTTGATTGAAGATGAATCCACACCAGATATGCGAAGTTTGGAACAGATCACCTCAGTTACTGAAGCTTGCAAGTCATTATCATTCTCAGGAACACCATGGAAGAGTAGAACTTTTCGACGGCTTCTCATTTCCATTTGATCATTAAGGTTTGACAGCATGTGCACCTGAGTTTGAAGTGATAGCAGGGCATTTACCACGAATGACTTAAAGGTATTAAACTCACTGCTTAGCTTCGCAGAAGGGCTTTCACTGGGCTCTGAAGTTGCTGAAGTTTGCAGATTTATATACAATACATTGTACGTATTTTGTTCACATATACCTAGTCGATCCCAAAGTTCTGTCATAGATTAAAATAGTGATAATTACAAAAGTACTTATCAGATTTTAATAAATTATATGTCAATTTAATGAACATTTAATAACAAAACAGGATTACTTAGAATTATTCTAATTGTCCATCCTAATTTTGCACACAGGCCCTTAATCGCCGCGGCCAAGCATCTATCGCAGCACGCACTATATTTCAGTCTATTTCAGCGACTGCTTTTCGTAAAAATGCCTTCAGGCTCTCCAAATTTTTTTGGGGTATATTACAGACCTTCCCTTCTAAGACCTGCCAAATTTTATAGTCAAAAGAATTATGGTCTTGGCTGGAGGAAGGCCAATCCTCGTGTCTAATGAAGTCGATGTTTTGACGCTCAAACCAGGATCAAGTGCTCTTGGCTTTGTGTGCAGGCACAGAGTCCTGCTGGAACATGAAGTAATGCCCGGAAAATAGCGTGGTGGGCAAGTCTTTGACAAGCATATCCAAAACCGACTCTTGGTACACTTTTGTACTGGTTTTGACCCCCTTTTCACAAAAATTAACCTCAATTGGGCCGTAATAGGACACTCCCAACCAGACCATCACTGATGATGGATGATGACCATTTTACACCCGCGGAACTTTTTCTGCTGCTTCTTCAGAGCTCTAAGCGTACACTTTATCATTTGGTTTGTTGTATTTCTCTTCAATATTGAAAATTTCTTCCATCGCAAAGAGGATATCACGATGTCGGTTTTTCGCGTACCGATTTAACAACTCCCTCGATCTTTTAAGCCTTATTTATTTTTATTTATTTATTTATTTAAATCAGGCTACGTAGGCCCATACAGTATATACCTTAATGTCTAACATACATATCAATTATTATTATAATCTTAATAACTACACTTTATCACGAAATAACGGCGACGTGACGCGCGCTTCATTTCGGAGTCTTCCCCGGAACCTTCGGTATGCCACATCAGTCAGAATTCCTCCGCTTCAAAGGTCGACAGAAGATGCGTCGGTACTCTCACCACAAAGGAACTGAAGTTGACCTTGTGGCGAGGCTGCAGACGTTCGACCCTCAGGCGGAGGGATGTCTTCTTACTGATGTAGTCCACGACGTCCTCGACCTCCGTGGACCAGTGCAGGCGGGATATGTACAGGGGCGTCGCGGGGCCGTCGTCGGCGGGGCAGACGCAGCTCAGGTACATAGGGCGCGGTGCCGCGATGGTTGCGGGCGGCGGGCTTCTTTTTCCTCTTCTCCACCAGTATGAAGCCCTCCTCATCGCACCCCCTGCTCTCGTCCTTGCCAGGTCGAGAAGACTTGGCCTTGCGACTCTTCGTAGCCTTACAGCCTTCCGTAGTCTTGTGACTCTCCGAAGCCTTACAGCTCTCATTCTCCCCATTTTTATTCGTCCGCGGGGGAGGTGACGTGCGGGGCGACCAGCATTATTATTCCTTTTAGACGATTATTAAGTAAATGCCCACTTTATTTTTTGTATGTTCATAGACTAAGGTTTTAATTTGAAACCTTTTTTACTGTTTGTCTACTGACACCCATCTGCAACGCCATCAATTTCTGTTATCGGACTGGATTTCTTGCTATGCGCGCCTTGATGGCTTTGACCACTGCTGGTGTCCTTGCGGAGCGTGGCCGGCCAGTTCTTTTCTTGTCCTCAATACTGGAGACTTCAATGTACCTATCAATAGTACGATACACAAACCTAAGCGGATTATTAATTTTTTTGAGCAACTTGAAAATAGTACTCGGCGTGTGCCCACAGCGATGCAACGCTAAAACAGCTGTTCGGTTTTCTTTTAACGTCCCCTCCATCGTGAAAAAGCGCGGTAAATGATTGTTTTTTGTTTTAAAATAATAGTCAAATATTCAAAAAAAGATGCAATTATATTTTCATAAAATCATGTAATTGAATGAATTTTTTAAATTATGTGCCAGTGACAGAACTTTGGGACCGACTAGTTATACTAAGTCAAACTAACTAAGGCCTCTATATCCGCCAATGACCTTGATCATTGTCTGTCAGTGCGAATATCGACGTAAATGACATTAAAATAACATTCATAACAGCGCGCCTTGTACGGTGGCGGTTACGACGCTCGCCGCGTTCATGATAGGGCGAAATAGGAGAAAAAACCTTTTTAAGGCTTAATATAATACATATTTCAAAAAAGTAAAAAAACCAAATTATCAAGTTATGTATTGCAAAGCAGTAAATATTTTTTATATATTCTTTTGATAAATAATGAAGGAGTAAAGTGGTTTCATTCAACGATTTGGAGGTGATTTGGTTTTTTATTCCTTTATTATGTCATACTCGTACCGATAGAAAAAATATGGCAAAACCAAATTACGTATCATATCATGTAGATTACTAATTATTTTTTTCAGATATAATTTCTCTGTTAATGCCGATGAAAAATTGTTTCATCTGCACGCTTTTTTCGAAAGAGCAGCCTTAAGTTGAACTAATTAAATGCTGAAAAAGAAGTTATAGAACATACTATCATGTCCTTTCCTATGCTTTACTTTGTGCTCAATTTTATCCATAACATTAGTGCCGTAGACCGTACTCTCTACATTGTACAGCTACAGCCTACAGGTATCAAACTCGATTGTGTTGAGTTTATATTTTGATGCACATTTTGCTTTCAAGTGTCTAGATGTAGAAATTGAGTATCTACTCTTAAAATTCATCACTTTAAGTATATCACACTTAAAGTAGATCAAATGAGTTAAACCTGACTCAGTAAACTACAACCCAGTAGGTAGTAAATACATGAAAATATTAGCATACCTACTCGTAAACAACTACAAAGCACCCAAGGCTAAACATTAGCTAGAGTTTTTCGTTCCCAGTCGATCGCTCATTAACATTCTGAACGAGCTCGGTCCGGCGTATTATTGTTGCCTGCCAGTTGCCTGCCAGTTGCTGCCAGTTGCTAGTTGATACTAAAACAAATACATTATTCCAACTTATTTCCAGGGAGAGTCTAGGGGTCATTGTAAACTCGACGCCTAAGACGCTCCCGCTACGGAGATGCCGTAATTTACCGTTTTCAGAGCCTTATTCGCTCATAATTTGAAAGCTACAATATTATAATAAAAATACAGCAATAATCTTTAGTATATGAATGTCTCTTTCATAGTTATTAATTTCCTATTTTTGTTTTTAGGGTTCCGTACCCAAAGGGTAAAAACGGGACCCTATTCATGAGACTTCGATGTCTGTCTGTCCGTCTGTCTGTCTCCAGGCTGTATCTCCAGAACCACTATAGCTAGAGTTCTGAAATTTTCCCAGATTGTGTATTTCCGGTGCCGCTTTAACAGCAAATACTAAAATAAAAATAAAATTAACATTTAAGGGCTCCCATACAACAAACGTGATTTTTTGGCCTTTTTTGCTCATTGATAAGAGGTAGGCACTCGAAATTTTCACGAAGGCCTTAAATATAATTGTACTTTAATATTTTTTAATAATATTTACATAAATTGTGTTTTTTTATGGCTCCCATACAAAAAACAATTTTTGGCCTATTTTAGCTCTATAACGGTACTCGCGCTTGGCCGTTTATTTATATTCATGATATCAGCTTTCAAAGTAATACCAATTTATTCAAATTCAAGCATACATTCAGTCTCTCCCATTACGTTTTTTTTTTATTTTTTTTTTTTTTAAAGGGTTTTTTCTAAAAGAAAATGACACCCTTATAGTATAACAATCAGAATATGAACTAACATACTAATTACTATCTATGATTCTGCGACTTAAACCTATGTTAACAGTTTTATACCAATGTTTGGCAGATTCCGAATGAGGACAGGATAAAAACCGACTTCCAAGGTAAAAACAATATTAACATTAATATGAACTAAAAAGTATTAAATAATTTTTGCTATCTAATAGTGCCTTTTTCCGAATTCGGCTAAACCTTGACTTTTTCTGTACTCAATCTTCATTATTTTGAAGTCGGTACCAGATAGCTGAATCTTCAGTCCTCTGACCGAATATTTGAAACTTTTGGAACTGGCACCGACTTCAAAATTATGAAGATTGAGTACAGAAAAAGTCAAGGTTTAGCCGAATTCGGAAAAAGGCACTATTAGATAGCAAAAATTATTTAATACTTTTTAGTTCATATTAATGTTAATATTGTTTTTACCTTGGAAGTCGGTTTTTATTTTTTGTTAAAAATAATAATAATTTCACTCTTTTTAGTTACACTAGTAGGTAAACCTTCGCGTATATTTTACGTATCTTATTACACAGTTCACACTCACAAAATAATATATTATCAGTGAAGTGAACATATTGTGCTAAGTAATTTAACAATTTTAATACTTCAAACTCCAAGCGGTCACCGGCGATTGCGATAACAATAGAAAGGCTATTGTGTCTCGTTTTTCCACGATCCAAGGATCTATCAGATAAAAAATTGTATAAACTTGCATAGGATGTAGCGTAGCTACTCATCTAATATATAAAATTCTCGTGTCACAGTTTTCGTTGCCATACTCCTCGGAAACGGCTTGACCGATTCTCTTGAAATTATGTGAGCATATTGTGAGGATATTGGTCTGAGAATCGGCCAACATCTATTTTTCATACCAAAAATTATTTATATGGCAAAACAACGTTTGCCGGGACAGCAATATAATATAATATTATCATAATTATTGACAGCTGTTCTTGTAATCAAGAATTCAATTTCAAATCCATTCAAATCGATACTTAGTGCGCCATCTATCGATTAATAAGTATAACTAATTAAAAAGACACTTATTGACTTTGTTTTGTTTAAATGCTCTTTTTAAAATAACTTTATTTTAATTCTATATTTTGTCTATTAAAATTTTATAAAGTAGTTAGTATAGTATTCGATCTGTATATAAAGTAGTAAAGTATATTCGATCTGTCGTCTTCCGCCACGCGCCGCGAGGCGGCGCTGACCGCCGTGTATATTTAAACAAAGTGTTGTTATACAGTATAAAATTATTATTATTATTAGTATATCCACACCTATGCCTTGTACTATTATCTATTCTGTGCCATGAGACATTGATGACCTTAACACGACGTGGTAATGATGAAGACGATGATGATGATGATGATGATGATTATGATGATGAATATGAGTTGCATAGTAGCATATGCTTTCTGTTCTTAAAACAACGCCGAAACTCCCAAACGTGTATCTATAAGGAGTCAGGAGTTCTCTCAGCATCTTCGAAACCATGGTATACCTTGACCCAATATTTGACTTTTTGGTAGCATATTCTTAGTACACTTCACATAAAACCAAAATCACCATATGTTTCCATATAAATTTCGAGGAGTTCCCTCGATTACTCCTGGATCCCATCATCAGGTCACCACTTTGTGAACATGGTACCAAATTGGAGTAAAACCAAATACAACAAAGCAAAAATTTCGAAAATCGGTTCACAAACGGCGGAGTAATCGTTGAACATACAAAAATAAAAATAAAAAAAAAAATAAAAAAATATATCCACAGCCGAACATATAACCTCCTCGTTTTTTGGAAGTCGGTTAACAAAACAGTATTACATAAACCTACATCAAAATAATTAAAATTATAATCAGAAAATAAAGATTCCCGTTCGTCTGCGATACGAGTACGGTCGCACTCCATTAGCAAGTGGTAAGCATCCTCCACTCGTGCACATCGCGAACAATTAGGGGATTGCGATTTTCGCATCAAATGCGCAAAACTGACATGGAATGTGGCCGGACCGCAGCCTGAGTGCCAGCACAACTTCATCCCTGCTCATATTGGTCACATCAATCCAGGAGTTACTTGGAATTTCAGGTTGCACTGTATTGAACCATACACCTTTACTGCAAGACCTTTCATCAAAGTACTCTTTCCAAAGTTTGCTACATCTGTCTTTCGGTATATAGTACAAATCAGTAAAGTATGGGTCTCCATTGACCGCAGCCTGCTTTGCTAAAACATCTACACGTTCATTGTTGACTATACCAATATGAGCAGGGATCCACTGTAAAATTACATTTTTACCGTTACAATGCAGTCGATGAATATTGTCTATCTATACTTATTAAATTACATGTCCTGACTGACTGACTGATTCATCATCGCTGAGCAAAAACTGTTAAAGCTACAGCCATGAAATTTGGTGAGTAGGGTTGTTTTATTAAGTGGACACCCACTAAGGAAGGAATTTTGAAAATTTTACCCCGAAGGGGGTGAAATAGGGCTTGAAAGTCTGAATGAAAGTCCGTCATTTCTTAAGTTAGGAACATGAAACTTTATCTTTGGGTTACTGATTAAAAATGAATGGATACGTATTTAAGCGTTTTTGGAAATTCTTCCCCCAAGGGGGTGAAATTGGGATTGAAAGTTTCAATGGAAGTCCGTTATTTCTTGAGTTAGAAGCATGAAATTTTATGTTTGGGCTACTGATTAAAAATGATTGGATACGTGTTTAAGCGTTTTTGAGAATATTACCCCCAAGGGGGTGAAATAGGGGTTGAAAGTTTAAATGAAAGTCTATATATACCTATATAGACTTTCATTTAATCACGGACGAAGTCGCGGGAACTAGCTGCTTCCCGCGACTTCGTCCGTGTTATCATAGTATACCTACTATGATAACACGGACGAAGTCGCGGGAAGCAGCTAGTTATTGTATAGGCTAACGGTCTCCCATTACGGTTATTTGAAACATATTTGCTCATGGGACGTACCATCTTTGATTAATAAGCACCAACAGAATCTGTTAAATCTGTGATAGTTTATTCATCCCAAATAAATTATACTAAAACCTTATTAAGTAGCTTGAACTTGAACTGCCAAAAGGTCATCAAAATTACAACCTTAATATATATGATACGCTCAAAGACCGAAAACGCTCAGAGAGCGAAAAAATGGCTCACAACGCGTTGTGGTAATCGAGTAAAGCCATGACGCGTTCTGAGCATTTAAAAACAGCCACGACGCGAATTCGTGTTGCGGCCCTAATGAAAACGGCCACGACGCGTTCTGAAACCAAGCCGTGTTAAGCAGGAGTAATTTTATAGCGCCCAAGTGTGTGCGCAATACACAAGAGAACTCCAGTTTCAATGAAACTAGGCCAGTTACGCAGGGGTAATTTAATAGTGCCCAAGTGTGTGCGCAATACACAAGGGCACGTTACGCAGGACTAATTCTTTAGTGCCCAAGTGTGTGCGCAATACACAAGAGCACATTACGCAGGAGCAATTTTAAAGTGCCCAAGTGTGTGCGCAATACACAAGAGCACTCTGGTTCAATGAAACCAGGCCAGTTGAGCAGAAGTCATTTCATAGTGCCCAAGTGTGTGCGCAATACACAAGAGCACTCTGGTTTCAACGAAACCAGGCCAGTTACGCAGGAGTAATTTTTAAAGTCACTTATTCATAGCCCAATGGAGCGGAAGACCGACATGACTGGCCGCTGGCGAGAGATCAGGTGCAGGACCGACTTTTACACGCGCACACACGTGGGCACTATAAAATTACTTCTGCGTAACTGACCTGGTTTCATTGAAACCAGAGTGCTCTTGTGTATTGTGCACACACTTGGGCACTATAAAATTAATCCTGCGTAACGTGCTCTTGTGTATTGCGCACACACTTGGGCACTATTAAATTACCCCTGCGTAACTGGTCTAGTTTCATTAAAACCAGTGTGCTCTTGTGTATTGCGCACACACTTGGGCGCTATTAAATTACTCCTGCGTAACACAGCCTGGTTTCAGAACGCGTCGTGGCCGTTTTCATTAGGGCCACAACACGAATTCGCATCGTGGCTGTTTTGAAATGCTCAGAACGCGTCATGGCTTTACTCGATTACCACAACGCGTTGTGGTCGAAAAGCACGTCAGCCACGACACGAATTTCGCTTTGTGGTATTTCTGTGATTACCAGAACACGTCGTGGCCGTTTCACTATTACCACAACGCGTTGTTAGCCATTTTTTCGCTCACTGAGCGTTTTCGGTCTTTGAGCGTAACATATATAATTCTTCTGTGAGTGTGTATGTCACTGAACTTCTCTCAAAGGACTGGATCGATTTTGATGAAATTTTTTGTGTGTGTTCAAGGGGATCTGGGAATGGTTTAGATTCACAATTTTGTCCGCTGGACAATGTTTTTTTAATTAATTTTTAATTTATTAGTAGTTGTTGATTTTGGAATGTTTTACATTGGATCCGACAGACGGCGCTACCATCGCAGTGTCAAATTTTAAATAATATTCGAATTCGAATTTTAATTTTAGTCTGTCCCGACAGTTAGCGCTGCGATCAAATTAAAAAAAAAATACTTTATATACTTAATATGGCAAAGAAACGTTTGCCGGGACAGCTAGTATTATATAATTTGAGATCCTGACTCTTGACTTTACACCGTAACTTTATAATGCACTAGCTGTCCCGGTGAACTTCGTGCCACAGGTTACTTTAAAACCTTCCCTGGACTTCTACGAAGACTAAAATCAGCCCAATCCGTTCAGCCGTTTTGAGTTTTAGCGCGACTAACACATTTGAAAATCCATTTTTATATATAAGATGAATGAACAGTGCAGCCTCTGGCTTGGTTTATAGTTTTTAAACAGAATAATATTGTAGTTGATGTTTTATGCGGTCACCGTTTCGTTATGGCCGGGTGGGTATATGTAAAAAAATATTCCGAGTTCATAGGAATCGTGCATTTTCTGTAATTAAATAATATAGCTCATATCTTCTACATTTTCATTCAACCAACTACATAATTATGTAGGCACAGAAACTAAAATCAAAGCTTCCTTTGACAAATTAGTATAAAATTGCAAATTTTCTGTGGAATTTTTCTAAGCCATAATTCAAAGTCCAACGTCTTTAGCTAAACCAACACAGTTTCTCATTTTAAAAGCTATTAAAGTTTTTACTGCGCGTCTTCGGTCGCGGAGAATTTCCCCGGAAAACGACACGATTTATATTAAATAAATAAATAAATAAATAAACGTTTATTCAACAAAAAATTTGAACATTACACAAAGTACCTACATTAAAAATAAGAAGAAGAAAGATACGACACAATACAAACAATCAAGATTTTTAAAACAATGTTACAGGATACAAACAAATACTATGATGGTAGGTAAAACAAAAGCACAAAAAAAAACAACAAATTGAAAACAAAAACAGAAAAAGCACGAGGGGCATTTAGAGATAAATTGGTAGGTAGTGTAATGCTCAAACCGTCGTCGAAATGGAATCCGCTCAGGTTCAAGACCGTGGGTTTCACAGCCCCTGATATTCTGTGGACCCATTTTTGTCAGCGTTGGACAGACTACTTCGGGCACACTGTGTGAATAATTGTTATCATAATATTGATAAAAAAAAAATACATAGTAAATAATCTTAATATATATATTTCTTGTGTGCGTGTGTATGTGACTGAACTCCTCCTAAACGACTGGACCAATTTTGATGAAATTTTTTGTGTGTGTTCAAGGGGATCTGGGAATGGTTTAGATTCACAATTTTGTCCGCTGGACAATGTTTTTTTAATTAATTTTTAATTTATTAGTAGTTGTTGATTTTGGAATGTTTTACATTGGATCCGACAGTCGGCTGCCATCGCAGTGTCAAATTTTAAATAATATTCGAATTCGGATTTTAATTTTAGTCTGTCCGACAGTTAGCGCTTCGACCAAATTTAAAAAAAATACTTTATATACTTAATATGGCAAAGAAACGTTTGCCGGGACAGCTAGTAATATAGTAAAATATTAGAATATGTAATAATATAATATGATTTATATTTGCATACTTATATATTTTATAATGTGTGTAATTCATAAAGTTAATATACCTAGCGGAATAGAGAAACAAAGGCCTGAGCAAGCGAGATGCCACTATCAGTAACACCGCGTGGTAAAAAGAGACGTGTGATACATGACAGCAGCACTCTTTTTTTGACGTCCAGTCGGCACGTGCCGCACGATGTCAATATAATCTTATAGAATTCATGTTCAATCATGCTTGTGTAAGTGTATACGTACACATATTTTTCACACAGATGAAAACCAATTTTGGTTACGTTTGACAGCTCGAGATTGTTGCTCTATTCCGATAGGTATATTAACTTTATGGTGTAATTTAAATAAAACAATAATAATATCCTGACGACCTCCGTGGCGCAGTGGTGAGCGCGTTGGTAGCTCAAGCCGGAGGTCGCGGGATCGAGTCCCGCCGACGGAACAAAAAGTTTATAAAAGTTCCTGGGTCATGGTTGTATATTAAATATTATGTGTATTCATATAATAAAAATCTTAAATATATGTATAGCATAAAAGTATTAAATATATTTCCGTTGTCTGGTACCTGTAACACAAGTCCTTTCGGTATTTACCACGGGGCCAGACTGACGTGGTGTGAAGCGTCCATAGATATTATTATATTATTAATATCGACGAAACTGGTGGTGGCACCCGTGCCGCACCATGCACCATGCTCTTATATAACATGTGGAACGGCCGCATCGTGACCTTGCGACGCGCTTTCCGCCTATCACTATACCCACCACCTTAGGCATCACTGCCTGGAGATAAGGATAAGTAGCGAGAGAGGCGGTGAGGCGCGGGGAACAGCTCACGCGCCGCGCCGCGCACCCTAGCTTCGGACGCTGCATTCTTTGCGTGATCCCGTGGGACGCGTCACGCGGGTGACATCACAGTTATATAATACTAGACGACCCCAGTGGGGCTAAAATGGTAACGTTTTGCAATTCCTCCAGAAAATGAATTGTTGAAACTGTTATTATGATTCGTTTTTAGGGTTCCGTAGTCAACAAGGAACCCTTATAGTTTCGGTCTGTCCGTCCGTCTGTCTGTCTGTCCGCGGTTTTACTCAGAGACTATAGGACCTACAAAGCTGTAATTTGGCATGAATACACAAATTAATGATGGCAATAAAATGGTATGTGAAATCGTAAAAAAATATTTTTTTATGGTACCTCCCCTACACATCAAGCGGGGATGAATATTTTTTTTCGCGCCCACCCCATCGTGTGGGGTGTCGATGAATAGGTTTTTTAAAATATTGCGAGTATTCATAGATCATTTTCCGATTTAGGGATCCGTTTGTGAAATATTAAGTTTTAAAGTGGAAAAAATCGTTAGTCCAGTGTCCCCCCCTTCTACCAGCTAAACGGTTGGTTCTGGAAATATAAAAAAAAATCACGGGGGTAGGAAATATGCTGAATTTAAAAGGAAAACTATCACGGCTAAGAAGACTTCATAAGTTATTGAGTAATAGTGGATCAACTAAAAAAATGTATTCGGTGAAGTATAAAGGAAATTTTCATTCAAATTCCTTTGAAAGTAACTGAGATGATGTTGTTACTAGTGTAAAACATGCTATAAATGTACGTTCATTGACCATAAAAAAATTCAAAAACTAGCGGTACTACGGAACCCTATATTGCGCGTGGCCCGACACGCACTTGGCCGGTTTTTAAAAATCACTCTGCTTGCAATTCATATGTCCAGTAATTTGCACAATTTGTACTTATTTTACATTTGTCAGTTTGACAGTTTCGACAATTAATTTTCTGGAGGAATTACAAAACGTTACCACTTTAGCCCCGCAGACTCCTTGTGATTGTCCGGCGTCCGTCTTCTCTACAGACTACAGTGTATGCCGGGAACTACTTCATGTACATAGTACGTCACTCTATTTACAGTCTTATAACAATAAAATATGTGTGGGTAGTGAGGAAAACACTATAATATAATCTATCTGGGGGCTCGGCAGTGCCCCAGCCAAGCTTTTTAGCAAAGGCACGGCCGTACCATACTTTTCTCGAAGCGGTTCGCGGCTAATTCACACCCCCTTTATCTTCGATGTTAACAAAGCTAGGGATTTAAAATTTCGGTCACTAGGAGCAAGTATTAAAACTAGCTTAACCTCCAAATTATATGAAATTTCAATAAATAGTTTAGGAGTTACGGATGGTCAAAGTTACTACATTTTGTCACTCACTGACATATAGTTCATCAAAATTCTAAGGTACTTCTAGCAGACTTAGAACCTTGAAGTTTGGTACTCGGATAGGTCTTTATTCACAATGAAAGGAAAAATTATGAAACCGGCCAAGTGCGAGTCGGACTGGCGTACATAGGGTTCCGTACCGTAAATTTGTATGGGAGCCCCCCTTAAATAATAAGTTTATTTAATTTTTATTATTAATTATTAAAGTTAACATACAAATGAGCGTTTTCTGAAATTTTGAAAAACCTTAGTGTTACCATTATGGATATAGAGCAAAAAATGGGAAAAAATCGTGTGTTCGCCGCTTCCTAAACCCATTATCATCTTTTACTTCATCACAATCTTAACACTTTTCATCATGAATCAGGATACTTGGCACAAGCCCGTACCGCCCGTACCTGAGTCATTTCCCCGGCAAACAGCCGAGACACTAACTTTCTGAAATAATAATAATTTATTTCAGATTATTCATCCATAGGTGTTAGTAACAATTTATTCTTAACCTATTGTTAGTAAAATTACATATTTTTTAACTATATATTAACACAGTGAATCGTAATCCACCTATGTAGCAGAGGAGAGTCCCATCTGTCGGTGAAAACGCTTAGGATGCCGTTGGAGGAGGATCGCAAGCGTGCCAGCATTGAGGCACAGCGTTTGCGCATTATGGCCGCGAACCCGTCCACGCGAGCCTCAGCGAACATGCCTGACGCGCTGCATCTCCACGGCAACCCCAACAACATCCTAAGAGTATTGTTGTACTGAACGTGCAGGTCGTTGTACGCCCGCTGGAAGAAAATAATATATTATTTGAGTTGATAAATGGTATCTCTAAATAATAAGTTACGATATAAGTACGATTTCATTAGCCTAACACAGGTAGCTTCAAAACTTAACATGAGATTTCATGGTACAACGCCATCTGTCGGTGAAAAGAAGAACTAGTTATTTATAGCATTTGATACTGACTAATTAAGGTTCTAACAACTGCTATGCAGTGACATCTATCCTCCTTAAGAAGTTTAAAATTTTTTGGAACATCCAATTCTCCTAACCACACGTTACCAATATTTTTTTTAAATCAAATTAGCTAAAATAAGAAACAAATCGTTAAATAATCTTTAAATTACAAATATAATTTAATATTACTGTATGTATAGTTAAGTATAAGTTACCACATTATTTATTGGAAATTGGAATAGTAACGTCGTCATTCGTCATTGCAATGAGGGTGTTTGAATTCTATTTGCCACCAGGTGCCGCTATGTAGCCTTAGGGCAGTGGTTTCCAACCTTTTTAGAGCTGTTACCCCTATGGTCTGTTAGAGAAACTGATTTTTCATTTTTCATTTTGGTACATTCGCAAGTTTTTTGTTTTTTAATATAATTAGGTTCCATCTCATATTATCATGCTCCACGTTCAGACGGTTTCTTGCCTTTTTTAAATGTTACCACAGTTGAGAGGCCGCTCTCGCATTTACAAGTGGTAGCTAACGGTACCAACATTTTCATATCAATGATCAATGATAGGGTATAATTCTGTAGCTGTTTTTCTCCAAAATGTATAGAGTTTATAATTCTTTTCTGCCAATTCATTTGTTTTAGGTACCACCTCTGTTACCCCTTTAGAATAGCTATTTTACCCCCGCGGGTTTTTATTACCCCCAGGTTGGGAACCACTGCCTTAGGGTCTATCGTGTCCAACTCATGACATATTATTAATATGTCACGATATAGGTGTCATGTGCCACGATAATATGCCTATTTGACTCGATATACCCTAAAGTAGAGATGAAACGGATAGTAGTTTGGCCGGATACCAGATACCGGATATTCGACCAACCACCTGGCCGGATAGCCGGATATCCGGCCGCCGAATATCCGGCGGTACTTAGCCGTTTGGTGCAAAGCACACATACTTTCAGCACCTTGTAGCAGTGTATAAAGCGAAAGATTTTGCTGGAGCTACCTTATTTATGAGGAGAAGCAAAGCCGCTACCTCTCAATGCAGAGAAGTTGGTTTTTATTCACCATAATTTGCCCTTAGTGCAGTATGAGTACTGATTAATTCATTTTCTACTTTAAACTAAAACTACTTATATTTCTTAAGACTAACTAAATAAAGTAAATAATTAGGGAGTGCCTCCGCTGCCGGCGCCGGCTCCCAAAATATCAGTAATGGGAGCCGGCGGTAAGTACACTGCCGGCAGCCGAGATATAAAACAACGGCTGCCGGCGGCGCTGGCACTTAAAATGGGAGCCGGTGATAATGCGTAAAGCGCTAGATTCCAGTCCCGATACACAAATTTTAAAAAGAAATAATTATAATCTCAATTAATATATTCGACTTTACCGACTTCCAAAGGTGAAAGTTAGTTAAGTAGGTACCTATTTGTTCAGCTGTGAATATTTTAGTTTTTTGTGATGCATTTTCTTAGCTTAGCTTAACCTTTTTTCAAAAAAGTAAGATTTTGCACCACAGCTACAGTTATAAACCCCGCGGTATATGTCCGAAAGTACTGAACAGAATTTCAGATTCCTTATACATACGAGTATTAGAGAGTTTCAGCATTGTTTAAAAAAGCAAAGATATTATATTATGCTACTATGCAGATCACAATTATCAGCATCATCATCACCATACGAGCACCGGTGATCGCGTCAACAATATAATACAGTAGCATTTCCAGGAATCCCCGATCGAAGGATTCAAATATGCATGCTTACAATATGACTATATTTTATGACCTTATTATTTGTACTTTTCATAGTCCTTTAGCTCAAGACTGATGTTTTTGATCATTATTCTGTCTTTTGACAAGCGATGTTTGCCGAATAGGCGCCGGCAGCCTATTCGGCAAACATCGCGTGACTTCGGCAAACTTCGGAGTTCTAAAAACAGCGCCGGCAGCCATTGCAGCAACCGGCTCCGGCAGCCGTTTCGGCAACCAGCGCCGGCAGCGGAGGCACTCCCAAATAATTACTTTAAAATATTTTTTTTATTCAGATCTTTTTTTCAGCAGCTATCCGGTATTTGGCCGGATAGTATTAAGACCGCCGGATAGGCCGGATACCGGATAGTTGCCGGATATCCGTTTCATCTCTGCCCTAAAGTTACTTAGCGGCACCTGGTGGCAAATAGAATACTTAATTTCAAAAACCCTCATATTTTGTGTATGTGGTGTGTAACATAACATTGTTGTGTTTGTATTGCAGGGTCGGTGCGGCTCGTGGTTGAGGCGCGTGCGCATGGCGGCCGCGCCCGCCCGCGCCGCGCTGCTGGCCGCGCTCTTCGCCGCCGCACTTGCGCCCGCACCCCCCACACCCCCTGCACCAGCCGAACCCTTAGCCCCCCTCGCGCCCCCCGCGCCCGCCTCCACGCTACGTAAGTAACAAAGTTCGATATTATGTTTTACATACATACGAGGATACGTACACATCGGTACTTCCCGGCCGTTTTGGGTTGTGTAGGAGCTGCTTACTCGACTACACCCTTTTTGTTATATGATAGATTGATTATTAAATTAAAAGTCCTTGATATAAAAATAATAACATATTGACTGTATGTTACGTGTCGATTGTGACCGATGTAGGGCCAAAACTAGGGAATGCAATCTCGTTCTCGCGAGATCTTGGCCTTTTTTAGCGAGATTGATCTCGGACGAAAAAAAGCGAGATCTCGCGAGTTTGACGAGATTGCACCTGAGCATAAAAACGTCTTATTCAAAGCGCGGACTGACACGGACGGAGTTGCGATCACGTAGTAAAAATAAAGATGAGCTGGCCTAAGCAACTGTGCACTGTGATTTTCAACTAGGTCCTGAATTTTGACTTCTCGTTGTTTTGTTAGTTATAAAAGAACTGTTTTATTACTAAAAGATTTGTGTTTGATAATGTGCGCTTTTATAATTCTGGACGTCACGTTATCTTGGACAAAGGCTTCCACGATAAAACGTTGGGAACGTTAAATGTCCTTTTGATTTTACGCACCGCGTTATCGTTTTACCACGGACGTCCACGATATTACCGCCACGTCCAAAATTATAAAATCGCACATTAGAAGAGAACTGGTTGTTTCTTTCGTTAGTTATTTGACAGATAGTACATACGTATGTTAAAGTTTACTAATTAAAAATTATAGACCAGATGCGTCAAACAATGTTTGATTCATAAAATTCTATTCAAAAATTTCGTAAAATTGAACGTTAATCTTATAATACTTATGATATTTATTACTTTGTTTTGTAATTTATTCAAATAAGGGAAAGGCGCTAATGCTAGACACTGAACTAATAGATGACACTTAAGACAAAAATGCCATAAAAATAAGAATTATTCTAATTATTTCTAAATACTGTAAATTTTATAAGCTTCTTATGCTATCTGTTGATGTGAAAAAATATATTAGGGATGCCTTCGGGAACAAAATTTTAAAATGGGTTTAGTTTTCGTAAATGATGTGACCGCGTCAACACGCACCGGCAATTTCTTAGCAAATAGGTTAAGGAAGGCGAAATTTTGCACGTAAGTTTTGAATACATTTATTAGATTTTTTGTAATTTCTATTGACTTCATTGGATTAATGGTCATGTTGTTTACACTAATTAATGTTTATTTATGATCTTTTATCCATTTTCCCTAACAATATAAAGGGTGTCTACTATTAGTTCTTGAAAATGTAAAAAACCTAATAAATGACATGGATCTCATCTTTTAGTTTTTCAATACATGCTAAAGTTATTTTGTACTTTATTCTACTGCAAATATCATCACTATTCTCTAAAAATATAATTCTATTAACAAACTAAGAACTTAGAACTACTGTACCTAAAAATGGACATGGTGTCTAATATTAGACCTTGCACTGATCCAAAAATCGATGCTTTAGTTTTGTAGCAGTAAAAAGAAGAAAAAGGAGAGCTGAGAACAAAAAGAAGAAAAAAGAAGAGGCAAAAGAAGCATGGAGACTAAAGACTGAAAATAAATTTGCTAGGAAAAAAATATGAAAAATAAAAATAAAAGGAAAGATAGTTTCAGCATGGAAGGAGAATGAATAGAATCTGGAGACAACGTGGATAATATTTCTGATGCATGTAGTTACTATGATGAAGTAAATGAAATCTTTTGAAAAACGGCAAATAAAGACCTAATAATATGAAAAATGTAAAATGTAATTTAATGTTCTATGTCAACTATTAGTTCATATTAGTGTCTACTATCAGTGTTGTTCGCTTATTGCGATGTCATCTATTAGTACTTATGACTAAGTTTACAAAAAGACCAATAATATATTTTTTTATTGATTTGTCAGAGAATAATTATAATAGTTTTATTTTGTAAGAGTTACTGAAGACATGGAAGAAGTTATCAATCCTTTATTTTCATAAATTATATATTTTATAACATTCGAATGTTTCATGTTTCCTTAAAGTGTCTGCCATTAGGTCTTCTCCCTTATTGTGATAATTTGCAAAAAACCCCACCAAACTGCTAATCTCGCGAGATCTCTAAATTGGCGAGATCTCGCGGTATTGTATTCATAAACTCGCGGGATCTCGCTTTAGCCACAATCTCGCGAGATTTGCATTCCCTAGCCAAAACACTACAACGTTCAATAAAGGCTATGTTCCTAAGTGTACTGCGACCACTGCACAGTGCTATCAATGTAGAAAAAATCGTTCCGTAATGGAGTTGCAGTACACTGCCGCAGTAACCTAGTGAAATATATGACGTCATTAATCGTCGCCATATTGTTCTGTGAGTACTGGCGTTTCCGAGGTAAGCAGTACTTTGATCACGTGATCAGTCAACTGTCGAAAGTCAACTGTCAAAACCACTCGAGTGTCTAACGTTTTAAAACAATAATAAAATAAAATAAAATAAAAAAGCCTTTTATTCCTTGCAAATTTACAATATTTTTTTTTTAGTTTAACATTACTTACACCTATTAATATCTAATGCAGAAGAAAAACTAATAAACTTAACAAAACAGAATAACAATTCTAACATGTAAGTAAGTTTTAAAAAATTATTCTAACATCTAACTTTTTTAATTAAAGTAAAGTAAGCTTTGAGTTTAGTTCTCTCTTGTTTGGCTTGCAAGGACCCCTCCGCAGGTGAAGGCCTCCTCCAAAGAATGCCACTTTTCTCTATCTTTAGCTATTTCCATCCATTTTGGTCCAGCCGTTTTTATCAACTCGTCCGCCCATCTTGTTACTGGTCTCCCCCTGTGTCGTTTACCACTTGGACCGTTCCACTTTGTCACTCTTACTGTCCAGCGATCGTCTTTTAATCTTGCCACGTGTCCCGCCCATTTCCACTTCTGTTTTTGAGCATGTAATAGAGCATCAGGAGCTTTAGTTATGCTTCTAATTTTCGTATGACGAACTCTTTTAGTTCTTCTGATATTCAGCATACTACGTTCTAGTCCTCGTTGACAAGTAATAATTTTTCTTTTTACTCTACTTGTGTATTTCCATGTCTGGCAGGCGTATGTAAGACATGGTAGGAGACAACTTGACATGACTTTAGTTTTTAAATTTGTTGGCATATTGCTTTTAAAGATTTCTTTTAAGCTCCAGTATTTGTTCCAAGTATTTTGAATTCTCCTCTCTACTTCAGTGTAGTTACTGTCTTTATCGAAGCTAATCTCTTTACCTAAATATATGTACTTGTTTGTATATCTTAATGGTTCATCATCTATTGAAATAGTATTTTTTTTGCTGTTAGTCATTATCATTGTCTTTGTGAGATTCATCTCGAGTCCTACATTTTTACTGGCCACGTTAAGCGATTGAATCATTTCTTGTAACTGTGAGCATGATTCAGACAAGAGTACCAAATCGTCAGCAAATCGGAGATGACTTATAAAGTTGCCGTCTATGCACAAGCCACAAGTTTTCCAGTCTAACTCTCTGATTATAGATTCTAAGATGGCTATGAAGAGCTTTGGGGAGGTCGGGTCCCCTTGTCTCACCCCTCTTTCGATAGGGAAGCTGGGTCCGACTCTATCTAGTTTAACTCTGGCCGTATTGCAGCTATAAATGCTTCTTAATACCTGGATGTATTCGTTCTCTACTCCTTGCTCTTGTAGCGCCCTCCAGATGCTCGAATGTGAGACAGTGTCGAATGCTTTTTTGTAATCGATGTAAGCTATATATAGAGCTCTTTGTTTTTCCTGATATTTTTCAGTCAGTAATTCTAAAGTGTGAATATGATCGACCGTTGAGAAACTCTTCCTGAACCCAGCTTGTTCTATTGGTTGTTTTTTTTCCAATGTACTGCTAATTCTTTGGTTTAGTAGAGACGAGAATAGTTTGTAGAGACAGGGCAGTAAGCTGATTGGTCTATAATTGGCAATGTCGTAAGGATCTCCTTTCTTATAAATTAAAATAATATTCGATTCCGACCACTGTTTAGGTGTCAGTGAAGTTTCCAGGATGCGGTTAAATAAATGAGCTAATGGTAGAGCCAATAGAGTTACAATACCTACAGTAAAACAATACCTACAGTTTAATCCCAAAGTTATAAATTTCTGTAATTAATTTGGATTAATAATAATAAAACACTGGAAGAATTGCAAAAATTAACCTTATTAGACTGTGTTGAAAATGTTCAATATGAGCTGTCAAAAATGCGGCTGATAGTATACTGGATTGCGTTCCGTTTTAAATAGTAACCAGTATACCAACAGTATAGTAACTATAAAGGAACGTCTTCGTAGTATACTAAAATGACGTCACACTCTGCAGTGGTCGCAGTACATTTAGGAACATAGCCATATGTAGTATTTTTTTGTGCAAAATTTAAATTCGTTACAATTTAAGGTCGTCCCCCGAGCAAACGACCTTGGCCATACATTTGCCGCGTTGCCGAGATCGCATCAAAACCCTATTATTTTTACTTATCTTGGTTCAAAATTGTCCTAAAAAAAATTTAAAACGGCGAATATATAGTTTATGATATTGTCGATCTATTGGCGTGAGTTTCAAATAAAAGTAATTTGTAAATCCTAAGGAGATGCTGAATGTATGCTTGAATTTTAACAAATTGGTATTACTTTGGAAGCTGATATCATGAGTATAAGAAACAAAAATAGAAAATTTAAAACGACAAAAGGAATGTTGATATACTGAAGATTATTGCTGTATTTTTATTATAACTTTGTAGCTTTCAGATTATGAGTTTATAAGGTTTTAAATACGTTCAATTACGGAATCTCCGGACGGAACGCCCTTAATCGCACGAGCATCGCTCTTGCTACTTAATAGTGATATTGTTCCATTGTGTATTTCCAGAGCGGTCGCGGCGGCTGGCGATCGAGACGGTGGACGCGGTGGGCGGGGTGGAGGGGGCTGAGGGGGAGGCGACGCTGTCATACTCGGAGGCGGACGCGGAGGCGGAGGCGGCGGGCGTGCCGGCGTGGCGGGAGCTGTGGCAGGCGTCTCTGGACGCGCTGCGGCGGGAGCCCACCATCAACAACACTGAGGAGGAGGTCCCGGTGCAGCTTGGCGCCGTCGCCTTCCTGCACTGCCCCGTGCGCAACCTCGGCGAGCGCGGGGTATGAACCATTATGCCCGCTGTACACTCTCGCCGAGAGCTCTCGGGCGAGAGTCTCGTGCGAGAGCCCCTTGCCCGAGTGCGATCATGTACATTCTCGCTTAGTTCAATCGCAGTTAAGAACTCAGACAAGATGGACGAAAACGACCATTCACCATTCACCATGCATCGAAAGATATCATTGTAATCCAAAGATTTATAATCATATTTAATTTTATTTCTCACAGATAATGACTCATAATGTCGTTTAATATTTGTTATTTTTCTGTTCTACACTGTCCAATGGCGGGACTAGTACTGAAAGACGCGAGAGTGTACAGTAGTGCGCTTGTTTTCCTCGCGAGACCCTTTGTCTCGGGCGCAAAATACCGACAACGGACCGAGAGGGTCCGAGACAGGCGAGACGAGGCGAACGCACCCATTTACACTCTCGCACTCGGGCCGCCTCGCTGTGTCTCGGCGAGAGTGTACAGCCGGCTTTATAATTATTGTTTCATAGTATACTGTAGAAATGTATTAGTCTATGATATCTAAAATGTTTATCTGTGAATGTGTAAGTAATGTTATCTGTGATGACATGTCGTCTATTGTCTATTCTGGTGCTTGAATAAGAGCGTTTTCACACGAGACACGACCCGACACGACAAACTGCGGTGACGATTCCGTGCGCCATACATTTCTATGTACCGTTTTCACACGGAACGACACCGCACAGCACGACACACGATTTTGAGACGACAATCCGCTATGTCGTCACGTTTTTTAGCACAGATAAAAAAATTACAAAGATATTATGAAAGTTGTCTGTGGTTCATTGATTCAGTTTGAATTTTGAACCAGGCCACTAAAATTACTGCCTTAAATAATACAATATGCCCCGCGTACCACTTGACGTTAGAAAGGATCATCGAACTATCTTTTAAAATTATATTGTACAAAACCCAACAATAGATGACATAATATTTTTAAGTACTAATGGCTGGTTTACACGTACTAAGTTGATAAGTAGTTAACTTAATTTTAAATTTGTAAATTGTAAACACAAAATTTAGTAGCCAATAGCAAGTTAAAATTTAGTTAAGTAAGTATAGGGTCATAAGTTAAAATTTAGTTGACCATTTATCTACTTATCACGTGTAAACCAGCCATAAGTGAATGCGGTGTCGTCGCAGAAATCGTCGCTCGTGTGAAAACGTTCAAACGACACGGTTCATAGACAATTTATATTTGTCTATGAACCGTGTCGTGTCGGGTCTCGTGTGAAAACGCCGTAAAAGTTCACTTCCGTGTTCCCGTTAGCAAAGGTCGTTTTATTTAGAGGTTATGAAGCCCAGAAATAGTGAAAAAGTAAAGATTTTAACAAGAATTTCGTTTTTCGAGTCGAGTAACGAGTGTTAAAAACTTTTTTCCGATACGCGTTTTTCGCTGTGCAGTGTTGGACAATCGATCGTAAAAGTGTTTCGATTTTCGGATTGCACTTTTGCAATGGCGGCTAACTACTTGGTGAATGTACCCAAGCTACGCGGGCGAGATAACTACAGCGAATGGTGCTTCGCGGCAGAGAATTTCCTAATTCTGGAGGGCATGAAAAAATGTGTGAAGCCTGAAGGAGAAACAATAGGAGCTGCAGATGATGAGCGAACGCGGGCCAAATTGATCATGACGATCGACCCGGCTTTGTACGTGCACGTGAAGAACGTGAAAACATCACAGGAATTATGGGAAAAACTACAACAGCTATTTGATGACAACGGTTTTTCCAGAAGGATCAGTCTACTGAGGAATCTTATTATTAGGAACACACATAAACTGAGTAGTAAAAATAGAATTTATGTTACTTAAATTTGTCAAATTAAGACAATATATTTTTTAAAAGATATGAATGTATTTTCTTAAAGTATTGGAAAAAGGAATTTACGCAAAAGACAAAATATATAGTTGAGAATATAATTTAGTTGATATAATTAAATAGTACATGATAATTTAATATTCATATAATATTTATAAACTGTACTTTAATTTGAATTTATACTGTTGATTTGTATTTGTTTGTAATTCCGGATGTTATTGTAATATTTGAAAGTGACGGTTGATTATTGTTTTTAAAGTGGTTAAAATTGGCGGTACTTTGAAAAACCGACACGGGGGTGACTGAACGATTTTGTAAGGAAGAAGCGTTGCAAGTCTGAATAAAGTGATTGTGATGCTAAGTGAATTTTATTATATTCTTCACATGGAGCTAATACAGAGATTCCTCATACTTCAGAAGTGGGATTTGGACAAGATGTCAGGACCCTACGCAGCCGGACTTGGAAAAAGAAAACTTCAGCTGGCAGTACAAAATTGACCAGCTCGGTGATGTCCACGGTTGGGATTCGTTGCAGACAAATTTTTATGCAGCTTCGTCTACGACGTTCTGCCAGACGAAGATACGATGAGCTCAACGATCACAGTCTTGATTGGAATGCATTGAAACGAGTTCTAGAGACTGCATTTCCGCGTTCAGTCGATTTTGTGGATAAATTATTAAGAACTATGTTGGCTAGAAGTTAGGAGTCTGAAACGATGATCTGTAATTATCACGACAAGCTATCACTGCTACGAAAAATGAAAATGTAACATCAGAGGCGCAGCCTGTGCTATGATGTCATGCATAATAAGAATACTTCCGGTAGAATTGCGTGCTAATGCTAAAGCATATACCTATTAGTGTGAAACACCAGAAAAGTTGTATCTTGAATACCTACCCTCTCTAGAAAATTATAAGGGAGATGATACCTCATCTTTAATTTCTCGGAAATCGTCGTGGCGGAGGGGTACCGCAGTGGGAACCGCGGAAGAGAACTCTACGGCTGCCCTACACTCTGGAGTGAAACGGTGCTACATCTGTCGGCGCATCGGACACGAGGCACGTGATTGTCGAGCACAACAACGGTGTGACATTTGCCAACGGAACGGCCACACTCCAAGCTGCTGGCTGGAGGCCAAGCCGGGACTATCGAGACAACAGGGGCAATCGACCCCGGTGAGTTTACCGATACTTAATTTAAATGACAAGTTCTTGAATATTTAAAAGCGCCTTGCATTTGTTGGCACCTCAAGTTTAGTTGTTTATATTGATACAGGCAGCAAATTAAATGTTTCAAGTTCAATGAAAGCGAAATAACTGGAGCTTAAAACATCTAATGTAGTTATGAAAGGCGTTGGAGGAGCTCATACTCAGTCATTAGACAAGTCACACATTTAAAAAAAAAAAATCACAGATAATTTGTACTTGAAAGGGGATGTCAAAGTAAGTAACTGTAAAATGTGGGATACAGAGTTAATAATAATTGTTCCATTAATTGTTCAATCCATATTAATCAAGTAGGTGTTAGTCTTGTTATTACATTGAACTCTGCCAAATTTATTACAACTTATTAATCGTATGATACACTTTGTGACATTAAATTAAATTATAATGATTTTAATTCAAAAAAATAACATGTACTTAGAATGCATGTAACTGTACTGCCTCGGAGGGTAAAATTGTTAAATGGTTTTTAAAACTCTGTGTAATAGCAGAGACCAGAAAACAAGTTAGGTATATGCTATTCCTGTAGGAGTTATCTGCATCGAAGGTTATTTAAAATTTATCAATTTTGGTGAAGCCCATAAGCTTTTCGGCTTACAGACTTATTTTACATATTATTATCCAACCAAATAACTCATAATGTTATGACCATTGATTTTTCTGCTAAGAATAATAACACTATAATATTACTGTTTAAGTACCCTCTCTCTGAAGGCTTTAGATCAACTAGGATGGCTACCAGCTAGAGCTGAGAAAAGCGAAATTTTACATTTCACTCTTGTTTTATTTAAGAAAACTATTCAAAAATTAAAAAGAAAAAGAAAATAGGATTTGTTTATTTTAATAAGATAGGTAATATGTTCATCCAAACATTCTACACTGCAGCCGACGGAATCATGGCTACTTTCTAGGTCCATGTAGCTATAGCAGTGGTGTCACAGTGAAGAGGCACTTTCATCTTGAATTTTTGAGTACTTATAGGTAATGCTGCTACTATAAATCCTCCCAGTCATTCCGGTTATTTCGTAAAACGCTTTTCTGCTACCTATAAACACAAAAAGTAATAATTATAATATCATATTATGCTGCATCAAAGTGTTTGTTGGAGCAGTTCGCGCACAAACAATGTGGGTTGTGATACGAGAATTTTACATACTAGATACATAATTACGCAAAGCACCTATGACAAAGTTATAGTATTATGGCCTTTGACAGTTCATTGTTTTCGTAAACTTATGGTTTATTGTAAAAATGTTTCTTTATTGAACCACATAGTACTTACTCAGGCTACCTAAGATTGCATTACACAGTAAAATAATTACCAAACAAAATTTATAAAACAAGCATAATTACCTGCTAAATGCTAAAATAGCGATTTTTCGATTCAAATCGAAAAAGGTAGACGCAAGAATTTCAATGATATTTTCGCGTTTTACTTTATGGAAATTGCTTTAAATTGCAGCACTCTTGACACGTCTTTCACATTAATTACATATTAGTATTAATCACAGTAACAGTTTTTATATAATGTAAAACTAAAAAGTAAATTGTAGTTTTGTTTTGAAAATTGTATGTCTTCTTCTTATAATATGGCGGCCTCAGTGAGTTGCCAATGTCAGAGTGATTTTGTGTTGACTTTGCTCTATAGTCTATACTATATTGCAGGTCTGGTAAAGAAACAAGGTACCTACTAAACCTACTGTACCTACCTACTGTATCTAATTAATTTAAAACGGTTGAATATTCGTTATTCCTAAAACAAACACAAACATAATACTATAGAGGTTAGCAAAAAAAAAAAAAAATCACGTTATATTATGAGAACGAAAATATATTATATGTACACAGAATATCAATAAAAGAGGTAATATTACAAAACTTAAAATTAATTTAAAATTGATATGGCGAAGAATATTGATAGGAAATTTTATGTCACGAGAGTAACATACAAAAGGGTCAATCTCAAAAGACTAAAGAGTGTTGCTGTTGCTAAAAAAAAAAAAAAGTTTCGCCTTCTAGACATTCGTGACGGATATGTAACATAGGTATTGTGTTATTAATATCATATACATGTGTTACTAATACAGGGCCGTCTAACTAGAGTCTAGACGATGAAAAATTATGGTGTAAGTAGTTTTTAGTGACAAATACAGGGCCGTCTGACCAGACGATGAGAAAATGGTATATATCACATTATACATGTGTTACTAATACAGGGCCGTCTAACTAGAGTCTAGACGATGAAAAATTATGGTGTAAGTAGTTCTTAGTGACAAATACAGGGCCGTCTGACCAGACGATGAGAAAATGGTATATATCATATTATACATGTGTTACTAATACAGGGCCGTCTAACTAGACGATGAAAAATTATGGTGTAAGTAGTTCTTAGTGACAAATACAGGGCCGTCTGACCAGACGATGAGAAAATGGTATATATCATATTATACATGTGTTACTAATACAGGGCCGTCTAACTAGAGTCTAGACGATGAAAAATTATGGTGTAAGTAGTTCTTAGTGACAAATACAGGGCCGTCTGACCAGACGATGAGAAAATGGTGAAAGTAACTGGTAGTAAAGTAAGTGGTAGCAGTTGTGCAATGAATCAGGGCCGTCTGACCAGACGATGAGAAAATGGTGAAAGTAACTGGTAGTAAAGTAAATGGTAGTAGTTGTGAAATGAATCAGGGCCGTCTGACTAGACGATGAGAAAATGGTGAAAGTAAGTGGTAGTAGTTGTGCAATGAATCAGGGCCGTCTGACCAGACGATGAGAAAATGGTGAAAGTAACTGGTAGTAAAGTAAATGGTAGTAGTTGTGTAATGAATCAGGGCCGTCTGACTAGACGATGAGAAAATGGTAAAAGCAATGATGGAAAACTCAAAGCAGATATGTAATTACCGCGCGCGTTGTGAAGATTCAAATACGGCCCAATTGAGTCGTCTGTTATTTAGTCTGCATCGAGCGCAGTCTCGAACGTGCCGCGTCTTGTCTTACCTAAATAAATTAAAAATGACGTCGTGCGTGTTTCGAAAAAGTACCAATTATGACTCAAAAGAAAACAAAACACATGGAATCTCTTACCGCATGTCTTGATTGCAATAAATACCTCGATTATTTACATTTTCATTTATTTTTCGAACAATTTGAAAAAAAAAATCGAATTTTCTTCGCTCAGGCGAAGAAAGAGACAGCGATACGATTCGACGTTGAAAAATAGAACTGTCTCTTTTATGTAAATGGTTTTTCGTATCTTTTGTTTCACTTATCTGTCAAATTTGTCAATGTTTGCAATTTTGAATTTGGAAATTGTTCAGAAGAGATTTAAGCTGGAAAATAGTATGGACGTAACAGATTTGTATAAGTAAAATAT
Organism: Polyommatus icarus; assembly: GCA_937595015.1. Lineage (NCBI taxonomy): Eukaryota > Metazoa > Arthropoda > Insecta > Lepidoptera > Lycaenidae > Polyommatus > Polyommatus icarus. Next base: position 18,613,461 of record OW569337.1, read on the forward strand.
CAGTGGGTAAAAGTAACCTTGCCACGTAATGAATCAGGACCGTTAACCAAACGATGAAAAACTGGGTAACACAGACAAAATGTACAAAATAATTATAAAATGGGCCGTCTTATTAGACGATGAAAAAAAATCTTGTTCTTTCTGTCATAATAAATGGGCCATCTGATTTGATGATGAAAATAACCAAATGATTTTTTTTTAAATAATGATATAATATAGTAAAACTAAAGTAAAATCGGAAGAACATTAAGGATGTATGTATATAACATTTATAAATAGTAGAATAAAACATCCTGCATCGATTGATACAAAAAAAAAATCAATACCTTGCCGACAAGTTATTGGCCGGAGGTGTTGCAATTTTTGAGAATTCGACAGAAATCAGAATGGGGAACTTTGTATCGAAGACAAAAGGTTAAAAACTGTTTATCAATTTATTTGTACAATTTGCGATTTTCAAGCCCAAAAAGTGGGTTCACCGGTAATGGGTTGTTTGACACTTCTAGATTTCCTATTGGTTCCGCACTGATCTGAAGCACCACATTGGTTGTGTTTAAAAAAAAAAATGTGTACTGTCCAATGTGATATAAATCAAAATACAATGGTACCATAAAATTAACACAAAACCAAAACACAAAACTGTATGTACCTATTTATACATTTCCATAATGACACTTGTCAAACTGAGAATTGACAATGACAACTCAAGGAGTTTTGGCGGGCATATCACTTCGACAATTAGTCTTCTAATTTTTATTGTTGGTGTGGTTTTTATTTATTTATTTTTCCAAATTGTGGTATTTGGGTTTTGATGTGCAATCACAGATTACTAGATGTGCAATAGTGGTAAAATATTAGCCATGGAATCTTTGTTATTGTGCACAAGTGCAGGCAAAATGTTGTCAAAATCAAATATTTTAAAACTTCTGTGACATTTGGCGTGAATGACGATAAATGCGGCTATTTCTTCTATGAGTTTCTACTAAAATTTAAAATATGTATCAAGTTTTATAGTTTGTGGCAATTAATGATGGTATTGTAATGTTAAATGAGTTTCCATTTTAGTACACTCAATCAATAAAAAAAATATTTTTTTTTAATAATAATAAGAAAATTAATTCTGCGGAAAATTTTCAAATTAAAATTGATGAAAACTTTCCTCGAAAATTGCTCGAAAAATATAAATATAATGGTGATACAGCTGAGATTAGACATATTTCTTCATTTTCAATGCGCATGTGCAGCTTTCATTGAATGATTTCTTAAAAATTTACATATAATTAGTACTTTCATAATTTATTTCGATGTACTACGGAATTTGACCTTATATATAATACATTCTTAAATTATTATGGCATATTATGCTGTTTCTTCTCTTTTTCTTTATTTTTATTACAGGTAAGTCCTCTATCCAAAGCCAGGCTGACTGACGATGGAGAGTTGATGTCAAGCTCTAGAAAGAAAGAAAGAAAGAAAAAATCTAGTGACTTCATAACAAAAGTTTTTTTTTTTTTTATTGTTAATTTAATTCTTTTCAATTTGCGTGGTAGCAAATTTTGTCAGGATGGACGATTATTAGGAACACACATAAACTGAGTAGTAAAAATAGAATTTATGTTACTTAAATTTGTCAAATTAAGACAATATATTTTTTAAAAGATATGAATGTATTTTCTTAAAGTATTGGAAAAAGGAATTTACGCAAAAGACAAAATATATAGTTGAGAATATAATTTAGTTGATATAATTAAATAGTACATGATAATTTAATATTCATATAATATTTATAAACTGTACTTTAATTTGAATTTATACTGTTGATTTGTATTTGTTTGTAATTCCGGATGTTATTGTAATATTTGAAAGTGACGGTTGATTATTGTTTTTAAAGTGGTTAAAATTGGCGGTACTTTGAAAAACCGACACGGGGGTGACTGAACGATTTTGTAAGGAAGAAGCGTTGCAAGTCTGAATAAAGTGATTGTGATGCTAAGTGAATTTTATTATATTCTTCACATGGAGCTAATACAGAGATTCCTCATACTATTTCTATAAGATTGGAAAACTGTAATTCAATGACGTCCTACGTGACCCAAATTATCGACACAGCTCAGAAATTAAGTGGCACGGGTTTTGAAATAAATGACCAGTGGACAGGTTCATTGTTACTAGCAGGATTGCCAGAGCGGTTTTCACCGATGATCATGGCTATAGAGCATTCAGGCATAAGTATAACGGCTGATTCTATCAAAAGCAAATTATTAGACATGGAGTCTACAACGGAAGAACATGGCGAGGTTAGCGGCGCATTCGCAGCTCGTTCGAAATTCAATGTTGGCAGGAAAAACAAAATGGCGCCAAGAAGAAATGTCAATGGTGGTAGCACTGTTGAAATGTCAAAGTCAAACGTCAAAACAGTGACATGTTACCGATGTAAACAAAAAGGACATTATCGAAATCAATGTACAAATAACGAAAATAACGCGGCGAATTTCAAGGAAAAGCCCAGATTGCAATCTAATGCATTTAGTGCAGTGTTCCTGAGCGGGGATTTTAATAAAAATGCGTGGTACATTGACTCTGGGGCCACTGTACACCTCACGGCGAATGAAAGCTGGATAATGAATGCATGTTATGAACAGAAGAAGGAAATAATGGTTGCAAACAATGAAAAATTGCAGGTTTTATGTTCTGGCGATGTAAAGATCACGACTACAACTGGTAATTTTGATTACGACATTATTGTTGAAGGAGTTTACTGTATTCCAAGTTTGACGACTAATTTGCTGTCAGTCAGTCAACTGATTAGCAAAGGGAATAAAGTGTCTTTTTCTGATTGCAGTTGCTTAGTATATAATAAAGAAAACAAACTAGTAGCTACAGCATCATTGGAAAATGGAGTATACAAAGTAAACTTACAAAATCAGGAGCTTTTGGCTGCATCAGTTGTGTCAGGCGTTACATGGCATCGCAGACTAGGACACATAAACAGAGATTACCTCAATCAAATGAAGACTGCAGTACAAGGTATATCTTTTGATGATAAATTAAATATTGGTAAATCTTCATGTGCTACATGTTGCGAAGGTAAACAGAGTCGCTTACCGTTTAAAAGCACAAGTCAGAGAAGTAGCAATTTATTAGACATTGTCCATACAGATATCTGTGGGCCCATGGAAAATATATCCTTGGGAGGGTCCAGATACTTTTTATTGTTTGTTGATGATTGTAGTCGAATGGTGTTCATATACTTTCTGAAACACAAAAATGAGGCTCTGAAATTTTTCCAGGAATTTAAAGCCCAAGTAGAAAACCAGACTAAAAGAACAATCAAAGTGTTAAGAAGTGATAATGGTCTAGAATACTGCAATAAGGAGTTTGACAGCTACTTAAAGAAAATTGGTGTCATACATCAAAAAACAAATCCATATACACCGCAGCAAAATGGTTTGTGTGAGAGATTTAATCGCACAATTGTTGAAAAGGCAAGATGCTTACTCTTCGATGCCAATTTAGGAAAAGAATTTTGGGGTGAGGCCACCAACACCGCAGTTTATCTACAAAATCGAAGCGTGGCTGCAGCATTAGGAAACAGAACACCATATGAAATTTGGACTGGCTGCAAGCCGGACTTGAGTCACATTAGGATTTTTGGTAGTACTGCAATGGTCCACATAGCTAAAGAAAAGCGCAAAAAATGGGACAGAAAGTCCGAAAAATGCATTCTTGTCGGATATCCAGAAAATGTCAAAGGATACAGACTGTATAACCCTAAAACTAAATCAATATTGACGAGTAGAGATGTGATCATAGTCGAACATGAATTAAAATCTGAATGTCAGATAGAAGTTCCATCTCAGTCTTTTGATTCAGTGGGGGAAGAAGAAGAAGTCAAGCTGGATGAAAATGAAACTTTGGAATTCGATAACACAATTTGCTCGGAGAATACATTTTTAGATGCAAACGATGAGACTTACGAACCCAGCGTTGCTGAGACTGAAGATATCACAAATATTAGATCTCAAAGACCTACACGAACGAGAAAAAAACCTGAGAGGTATTACAATCAAAATTTTATAAATTTTTGTGCAGAACAGAACACATATTATGATGATGCGTCAGGTCTGTCTCTTCGTGATGCTCTAGCTGGACCTGAAAAGGAAGAATGGAAAATGGCCGTGGCTGAAGAGTTAGAGAGTTTCAAAGAAAATGATGCTTGGGAGTTGAGCGATCCTCCTCAAGATGGTAGAGTAGTAAAGTGCAAGTGGGTGTTGCGTAAAAAATATGATTGTGAAAACAAAGTTCGGTTTCGTGCGCGTTTAGTAGCAAAAGGTTTTTCACAAGTGCAAGGTGTGGACTATAATGACACTTTCTCTCCTGTAGTGAGGCATACCACGTTGCGACTTTTGTTTGCTCTATCAGTTCAACTTAATTTTGATATTACACATTTAGATGTAACAACAGCCTTTTTGTATGGAATTCTTGAAGAAGATATTTATATAGAAATACCTGAAGGTTTTTCTGAGACTGTACAGAAAGGTCAAGTTCTTAAATTAAAAAAATCTATGTATGGTCTGAAACAATCTTCAAGAGTTTGGTACAAGAGAGTAGAAGAATGTTTATTAAAAATTGGCTATGTTAAATCTAAGATAGAACCATGTATGTTTTTAAAAACAAAGGATAAGTTGAAAACTATTGTAACACTTTATGTCGACGATTTTTTCATTTTTTCAAATGATAGTAAAGAAACTGAGCACTTGAAAGATATTTTATCTAATAATTTTAAAATTAAAGATCTAGGCGAAATTAAGAAGTGTCTTGGGTTAAATGTAAAAGTAAATAAATCTGAGAAAACAATATCAATTAGTCAGGAAGATTATATTGATCAGCTGTTATTGAAATTTAATTTAAGTCAATGTAAGAGTGTTCAAACTCCAATGGAAACTAAATTAGATGTATCTAAGGATGAAAATAATGTAGATAACTTATTGTTTCCTTATCAGCAAATGATAGGTTCCTTAATGTACTTAGCGGTCCTTACCAGACCCGATATATCATTTGCAGTTGGCTTCTTAAGTCAGTTTAATAATTCCTACACCAAACAGCATTGTGCATATGTCAAACGCATATTACGTTATTTAAAATACACTAAAAGTTATGGTTTAAAGTTTTCTGCACATGGAAATTCTAATATTCAAGGTTTTGTTGATGCTGATTGGGGTGGAAATACAATCGACAGAAGATCGTACACAGGTTTCTGTTTTACTTTGTCAAACTGTGTAATATCTTGGGAGACAAAGAAACAAAGAACTGTGGCTTTGTCAAGTAGTGAAGCAGAGTACATGGCACTAACGGAAGCGTGTAAAGAAGCTCACTATTTGAGGAACTTACAGTTTGAAATTACAAATAAGAAATATACCATTGATTTATTTAACGATAATCAAAGTGCATTAAAATTAACAGAAAATCCTATTTTCCATAAGCGGACAAAACATATTGATATCCGTTATCATTTTTGTAGAGAGTGTGTTAATGGTAGCATTGTAAATGTTAAATACTTACCGTCAACTGAGATGCCAGCTGATTTACTTACAAAGAGCTTATGCTCTAATAAGCATTATTATTTATTGGATAAGTTGGGAATTCAGGACATCAATATTTAAATTAATTTTGTTTATGTTATAACATTGTTAGATATAGTGGGGGTGTAGAAATGTATTAGTCTATGATATCTAAAATGTTTATCTGTGAATGTGTAAGTAATGTTATCTGTGATGACATGTCGTCTATTGTCTATTCTGGTGCTTGAATAAAAGTTCACTTCCGTGTTCCCGTTAGCAAAGGTCGTTTTATTTAGATATACATATTGTTACGTTTGACGCTAGATGGCCCTGTGTGTCCGTATCCGTAACAATATTATTACACATTTCCGAATAATGTCATAAGATTTTCGGTGAGTGTTTCACCGAGTGTGTACAGACATCGAACGCCTGATACTGGTGCAATCCGTTCTGCAGGGTTACCGAGGGTTACGGGTTACTCTGGGATGTAAATCCCTCTGGCGTAAAACTAATATGTAAAGACTCAAGTTTCATTTCATTCAAACATCCTTTGAGCAACCAATAATGCAATCTAGAAAACAAACAGCGCCGGACACCGGACGGACAGACATTGAAGTCTTAGTAATAGGGTCCCGTTTTTACCCTTTGGGTACGGAACCCTAAAAATGAGTTTTATATATGTTAACAGAGTGTGTCCTGTATTCCAGGTGTCGTGGGTGCGGCGGCGCGACTGGCACATCATCAGCTCCGGTGTCTTCATGTACACTAACGACGAGCGCTTCCAGGTAAACCCCGTTACGCAATATTTACTTAAATAACTAGCTAATCCGGCAAACGTTATTTTGCCATATTATACATTATTTGTAGTATAATTTATCAATATAAAAAGTAGATAAAAACCTAATCTCATACAAAATTTCATTAAAATGGGTTGAGCCGTTTGCGAGGAGTTTGCGCACAAGCACTGTGACACGAGAATTTTATATATTGGATAATCATTTCATGGAATTAAGTCTGGTTCCTTAATTACAATACATTAAAAATTGTAAATCAGGTTGTACAAAGTACAATAATTATGTATTAGGTTAACTGCTGAGTGAGAGCTTTGTGTCAGCAAATTACATTCATTAACATTGTAACATTTTACTTAATAAATCAGTGTAAGAACAGCACTCGTTGGGTTTGGTTGTTACATCCCATCCCTATCTATCTGTAGAATCAGAATCAGAATCAGAATCAGAATTTATTTATTGCTACAATGAAGTTACAAAGGTCTTAAGATTAATTATTTGGAGCTTTCATTCTACCACATAATACATGGTGTGCAATATGGTCTTAAATCTAAGTACTTAATAGTCATTTTTTAACAATTCATTTAAAATTCCTAAAATAATACTATAATATTATAAAAAAAATTGCAATTCAATTAATACTCCTAAAATATTATATGCAATAATAAACAATGAACAATTAATTTTATACATAACATGTCAATTTAAAATACTAAAACAATATACAAAAATTACAATAAATTAGAAATTAATAAAAAATAATAATAATAAAAGATATAATATCACAATTAACAGATAAGAATAGTAGAAACACTACAGATCTTTTTGGTCCTTCGAGCCGGATGTACTATCTCCCGCACCATGGAGTTTTAAAAGCTGACTCAACAACGACTAAACTGAGAACCGTATTTAACGCCTCAGCGAAAACTACTACGGGGTACAGTTTGAACGATTTGATGCTTCGAGGCCCAAATTTACAAAGCGATTTACATAGCTTAATTTTATCGTGGCGTAAACATAAAATCATCTTAAGCTATTTTGACGTCATTCTACATGGACGATCTCCTCACAGGTGAGAGTTCTATAGAGAAAGCGAGAGATTTACAGAAACAGATTATTGATATTTTTAACACAGCAGGCATGAACATTCGTAAATGGTCTAGTAACAACATGGAGCTCACACAAAACTTGTCACCAGAACAGTTGGACATTTCGTTGGATTTCAAATGTACTTAATCGCGAAAAACATTAGGGTTAAGTTGGAGTCCGAGAACAGACTCATTTACATTTCAAAGTAAATTCTTAGATTTAGATAGCGAGGATCACCTTACAAAACGACAATGACTATCCTACATTTCGAAGATTTTCGACCCGCTGGGCTGGCTCTCACCTCTTACCATCAGAGCTAAGGTACTATTTCAACGAACTTGGTTGGAACCGAACATTACCTGGGATGTTGAGCTTCCTCAGCAGATAACTTGTGACTGGAAAACATTAAAACAGGATTTTCAACATTTAGATAAATTCGAATTACCGAGGTACTTAGGCGATACACATAAATACATTAGACATGGTTTTTGCGACGCCTCGGAAAAGGCTTACGCAAGCGTGGTGTACATTACCGCTACAAACAGTAAAGGCGTGTGCACAACGACGCTTCTTACGGCAAAAACAAAGCTCGCTCCTTTGAAGAACAAGTTAACTCTACCCAAGCTTGAACTATGTTGCGCACATCTTTTGGCTAATCTTTTAGATAAGGTTTTGGCTACAATGACAAACAGTCAATATGAGGTACATTGCTGGAGTGACTCTACGATTGCATTGGCTTGGATTCAAGGTGACATTAACAGATGGCAAAAATTTGTATCCACCAGAGTGCAGAGTGCAGTTCGTCGAACCTTCACGTTGGCATCATGTGAGCACAGAATTAAATGCAGCAGACTGTGCTACAAGAGGATTGACAGTTGCACAACTAGAATCCCATTCGTTATGGTGGGGCCCAGAATGGCTCAACGAGTTAGATATAAGTTCAATTAAAAACGTTTCTCATTCAACATGTATCGAAGAAATTAAGGCTAGTGTGAACGCGACTTTATCAACTACAATTATAAAACACAAGACTTTAATATTATTACAATTATTGAATGAATACAGTTCATTGGCACATGTCGCAACAACAGTGGCATGGCTATCACGTTACATCCTGTGGCTTCGCAACAAGCAGAAAGTGCCACATCAGAATTATTTGTCAGCTGTTGAAATGGAAAACGCATATTGTATTATAATTAAAACTGTACAATCGATAGAATTTAAGGAAGAATTTAGTTGTATTTTACAGAATAGAAAATTACCTAGGAATAGTAAAATATTATGCTTAAACCCATTTATTAGTAAGGATGACGGATTACTGAGAGTCGGCGGGAGACTTAACAAGTCCCATTTAGAAGGTTGTGCGAAAAATCCAATCATTTTATCGAATCATAGTCGTCTTACAGAACTAATCATACAGCAAGCTCATACATTAACTTTACATGGCGGACCCAAACTTACCTTATCACACATTAGGTACAAATACTGGATACTGAGTGGGCTCCGCACTGTTAAAAGAGAGTTACGTAAGTGCGTCAGATGCAGGCGTTACAGCCACCAGAATCATCAACAGATCATGGCAGATCTACCCGAACCACGCGTAACTCCCTCGCGTCCATTTAGCCATACAGGAGTTGACTTTACAGGATATTTTGACATCAAAGCTCAAAAGGGGCGTGGGATAAGGACAACGAAAGGATACGTAGCCGTGTTTGTATGCTTATCGACCAAGGCCGTTCACTTGGAACTCGTGTCCGATCTCAGCACCCCTGGATTCCTTGCAGCCTTTCGTCGGTTTTGTGCCCGTCGAGGCACCCCGAGTCATAGGTACAGTGACAATGGGACAAATTTTAAAGGCGCTAACAGATTGCTGCCTAAGGAGTACAAAGAGATTTTGGCAACAATCGACAGGAATTTCTTCGCGAACATAAACAGCTATAATATCAAGTGGACTTTCAACGCACCGTCATTTCCATCTGCAGGAGGTCTGTGGGAGGCCGCCGTCAAATCTCTTAAATATCATTTTCGAAGAGTGATAGGCGAGCAGCGACTTACCTACGAAGAATTTAACACCCTGCTACAGCAGATAGAGGCCTGCCTTAATTCACGACCATTGGTAGCGTTGACGGAGAATCCTGATGATGATTACCTGACCCCTGGACATTTCCTAGTAGGGGGACCTTTGCTGTCTCGTCCACAGGCTGAACCGGAACATCTTAATCTTAACACCAGATGGCACATGGTCCAAGCCATGAACAGGAACTTTTGGAAGAAGTGGTCTTCGGAGTACCTTCAACAGCTCCAAACGCGATCCAAATGGCAGAGTCCATCGAAGAAGTGGACGACATAGTTCTGGTGAAGGAAGACAATTTACCTCCCGGAAAATGGGCTTTAGGCAGAATAGTCGAGGTACATCCAGGCAAGGATGGGTACGTGAGAGTGGTATCGGTTAAAACCAAGAATGGTATATTGAAAAGGCCTATTTTAAAACTTTCCCGGCTTCCAGTCAAGGAGAGCGATACCGTACAGGTGAACAGTAGCTCTAGTGATCATGATCGACATGCCGTGACCCCTGGAACAACGAGCAGGGTACAACCAGAAAGCCAAACAAACCAGCTACCGCCATCTCGACGTCGACCTCGAAGAAATAATTTATGTAATTTTATATTTACTTTACTTTTTATGTTTTTATTTACAATTTCACCCACACACTTTTTATGTTTTTATATACAATATATCTAATTTCAACTCGAGCCAAAGCCTGTATTTCGACAAACAGTTCGATATTAACTTAATCAGGGATGAGTGGAAATTAGTCGTTTACTATAATATGTCGACCTACTGGACGAGTCTTTCATATTTACAGAAGTACGTTAAACATATACAGAAGGATACTTCACAACTTTCACCGCAGTATATAAGCATAGCACAACAATTACAACATGAACTATCGGAACTTCAACATTATAATGTATTGCTGTAATATAAAGCTAATAACAAACGACAGAAGAGAGGCATGATTAATGGTGTGGGTTATGTAGCTAACGCATTATTCGGAGTTCTCGACGACAGGTTTCTGAAACAGTATGAAAAGGACATAGAGAAAATTTCGTACGACTCCAATCACTTACGAAGCCTTCTGAAAAATCAAACGAGCATTATTGAGGCACAATCGAACATACTACGCAGAAATGAAGATATTATGAATAAGCAATTTAGCATGGTACAGTCACATTAACAAAACTTTACAAATATTTTAAATCGAGTACAGTCGGACAATGAGCATCAACTTAACACTATATCATCAATTTTGTCGGCACAGATTTTAATATCGAATCTTCGACGTATACAAGATAATTTAGTCGATACAGTAACTGATTTATCTCATGGACACTTGGACGCACATTTAATACCTTCAGAACAGCTACAAGAACAGATGCACATTATTTCGAATCAATTAAGAGGAGACCTAACTTTGCCAATTAGTAAAGAAGACTTACAGGAATTATACAAGGTCATGAAAGTTAATTCAAAAGTCGGAAGATCATTCCTAGTCATAGAGATAAAAATACCTTTAATTGCTAAGGAATCATTCGAATTAGACAAAATATACAGTATACCTTTAAATAGTAATCTTATTATTGAAACATTTACACCTTACATAGCTTTTAATTTATAAAAAGAAATATTTATTTTACTAACAGAAGAAGATACTCATTTTTGTATGCATTTATCATCAGGAAGAGTCCTGTGTGCCTTCGATAGACCAATTTACGAGCAACAAATTAACCATTCTTTCTGTAATCTACATACAAACAATAAAACATTATGTACAACTAAAACAATTAAGTGCGAAGAGCAGTGGATCAAGTTACGTGCTAATAACAGGTGGTTGTTCTTATGCTGCGAAAATTGCCAAGCGCGACTTTTCTGCTCCGACACATCAATAGAAATTATTACCTTACAAGGAAACGGACTCATGGACATAGCGTCGCGATGCGTTTTAAAGAGTAGATCTGTAACAATTTACGGACACACTAACTATCTCACAAAACTATCTACAAAGCCAGTATTTTCTGTCCTTAATCATATTTTAAATTCTACACTACCTGAAAGTTTCATACCGGACAATCACAGTCATACTTGGGATCAGATGAAGATACAGTTGGAGAGCTTCAAAAAGGAAGCTGATGTGATTTACTCTCCCGTCAGTGTACACGATGTACATCACTATACTGCAATCTACGCCACGCTGACACTGCATTTACGTCGTCCGTCGTGTTCGTAAGACGAGCCAACAACAGTTCCGAGTGTCCCCAGCTGTCTCTGCCCCGGTGGTTCTGCGGGCGGTGGAGGCCACTAACGTGGAACTCTCGCAGCTGCCTACAAAGCAGCCGTCATCATCATCATCGGGGGTGGTTCCTCCGAGCACCAGTACGCAGTCATGTGTGAAAACAAGTGGCAAGTGTAAAAAATCTGTGCGATTGTCGGTTCCAAAAATAAGTGAAAGTGAAATAAGTGATTATTAATTTTAACTGTGACATAAAGTGGTATAGGACAAACATTTAGAGACATTAAGTTTTAGTTCTTTACATCATTCAGCATCCTTTTCCCTGAGTCCCAGGATGTACAAAGTACAATAATTATGTATTAGGTTAACTGCTGAGTGAGAGCTTTGTGTCAGCAAATTACATTCATTAACATTGTAACATTTTACTTAATAAATCAGTGTAAGAACAGCACTCGTTGGGTTTGGTTGTTACATCCCATCCCTATCTATCTGTAGAAACACTACACAGGTAGTTCAGAGCCATCTAGCGGTCACTAGATAAAAAAATGAAATATGTGGAATACTTTTAAGTATATTTTTTTCTTAAACTAAATCGGCAATAGTCGGCAACTAATGCCCAGCTTTTGGAGGACCTATACCTATCGGACACACAGCGTTCACGCGGTCAAGCGTTCAAGCGGTCAGTTTTGCGTTTTTTGTGCTGTATTGTGCGGGAGTATAAATATCTGTAATATTATGTCTATATTTTAGTTGGCTTTAAGTATTGCTCCTGTCTGATTGACGCTGTCGCAGAACGCTTGAACTCGTTACCGCTTTCTGTCTGATAGGTCCCGGAGCCGTAAATAAACCAAGTTTATCTAATGCAGAGTTCTAGAAGCGCCATCTAGTGCTTGGTACATGAGACATTTATACTTTGATAATAAAGTTTTGTTTATTTTTAATCCGGTTATAATAATATTATATTATAGTATTATGAAAAATATTTGTTACTTTAGGACTGTAATGAAGATTCAAGCTATGTTGTTAAGGGCGTTCCGTCCGGAGATTCCGTAATTGACCGTATTTAAAACCTTATAAACTCATAATCTGAAAGCTACAAAGTTATAATAAAAATACAGCAATAATCTTCAGTATATCAACATTCCTTTTGTCGTTTTAAATTTTCTATTTTTGTTTTTTATACTCATGATATCAGCTTCCAAAGTAATACCAATTTGTTAAAATTCAAGCATACATTCAGCATCTCCTCAGGATTTACAAATTACATTTATTTGAAACACATTGATTCAACGTCTATTTAGGTGTATTATTTTAGGTCGTGTATCGTCGGTTTACTCCCGGCAAACTAGTAGCGGCGATGTATTCGCCTCGTTAACGGTGCATGTTTGCGGTTGCAGGTGCTGCACAGCTCGGGGTCGGACGACTGGGTGCTGCAGATCAAGTACGTGCAGAAGCGCGACAACGGCACGTACGAGTGCCAGGTGTCGACGGCGGGCGGAGTGCTGTCGCGGCTCGTGCACCTGCGCCTGCTCGTGCCCGAGGCCTTCATCCTCGGCGCTGACGAGTACCACGTCGACGCCGGCTCCACCATCAACCTCGTCTGCATCATAGAGAAGGTGGGCGCGTCGTAAAACTACCAGATAACAGCTTGCACATATCAACAACAGTGGCAGCGTGTAAGCCAAATTCAATACGAGTACAACGCGCAGGTGATATTGCAGTAATCTGCTATCTTATGTTTGAAATGCTCGTGGTTTGCTTTTTTTTACCTTTTAAGTTTTAAATTCAAAACATAATTGGGTAGAAAAAGCGTCATAAATGATGACCTTCAAAACTGCAACAGGTTGAAAATTCAAGCCCATTATAGTTTAAAAGATTGTCACTACATGTTAATCTTTCGACTCAATCATGCTATATTTTTCTCGTAAGCTATAGGCTGTAACACGATTAGGTACGTGATAATTTAGATAATATTATATCGTTGCATAGGTATATAATTAGTATAATCGAAGTGACAGAAAATTTCTATAAAGTGTTACACCAACACCCAAATCTTTGTCTTTAGGAGTTATGTTATGAAGTATACTAATCATTCACATTGATTGCGAAAAATATAATACAAAATAATTGTGAAAATATCAATGAGTTTCTAAAATACTAGAGTGGCAATGTCTTACAAACGATTCTCAGAAATGCGTAACCACTTGATAGCCCAAAAGACAATGTCACTTCATAATGTTATTAACTCAATAGTTTCGGTAATATTTCAGAGTCCGGTGCCGCCGCAGTACGTGTTCTGGTACCACAACGCGCGCATGATCAACTACGACGCGGCGCGCGGCGTGAGCGTCGCGACGGCGCCTGGCGCGCGCACGCAGTCCGCGCTCACCGTGCGCGCCGCCACCCCCGCGCACTCCGGCAACTACTCCTGCCGCGCGCCCAACACCGAGCCCGCGCACATACTCGTCTACGTCTCCGAGGGCAGCGACAAGATGGCGGCGACGTTGAGTCGCAACGCGGGCGTAGTGTCGCGGGCGACGGTCGCGGCGACTGCGGCGCTGCTGCTGGTGGTCGCGGCGTGTCGCGCATGAGACGCGGAAACCCGGCCCACGACGACGGTCGCGGCGACTGCGGCGCTGCTGCTGGTGGTCGCGTAGTGTCGCGGGCGACGGTCGCGGCGACTGCGGCGCTGCTGCTGGTGGTCGCGGCGTGTCGCGCATGAGACGCGGAAACCCGGCCCACGACGACGGTCGTGGCGACTGCGGCGCTGCTGCTGGTGGTCGCGCATGAGACGCGGAAACCCGGCCCACGACGACGGTCGTGGCGACTGCAGCGCTGCTGCTGGTGGTCGCGGCGTGTCGCGCATGAGACGCGGAAACCCGGCCCACGACGACGGTTGCGGCGACTGCGGCGCTGCTGCTGGTGGTCGCGTAGTGTCGCGGGCGACGGTCGCGGCGACTGCGGCGCTGCTGCTGGTGGTCGCGGCGTGTCGCGCATGAGACGCGGACACCCGGCCCACGACGACGGTCGTGGCGACTGCGGCGTTGCTGCTGGTGGTCGCGCATGAGACGCGGAAACCCGGCCCACGACGACGGTCGTGGCGACTGCGGCGCTGCTGCTGGTGGTCGCGGCCTGTCGCGCATGAGATGCGGAAACCCGGCCCACGAGGACGGTCGCGGCGACTGCAGCGCTGCTGCTGGTGGTCGCGGCGTGTCGCGCATGAGACGCGGAAACCCGGCCCACGACGACGGTTGCGGCGACTGCGGCGCTGCTGCTGGTGGTCGCGTAGTGTCGCGGGCGACGGTCGCGGCGACTGCGGCGCTGCTGCTGGTGGTCGCGGCGTGTCGCGCATGAGACGCGGAAACACGGCCCACGACGAATTTCATATGGACGCTACTCTTTTGTACTATAAGGTTACAGTTTAAACAGATCGTTCCCCTCTATTGATCTCAATCACGAGTATTGTTATTAGGTTTTGTTTGTCAAATAATAATAATATTATACTGTACTAATGTAAGTACCTAACTTTTTTGGTTACGATTATTATTTACTTAAAGTAAATAGTACAAAATAGTACTTTATTTAAAAGTACTATTTTGATTGGTTTTGACGAGTACTATTAATTATTTAAGTATCAATGAACACTCTCTACAGTCGGTCACCATTATCTAAATTACGCTGTCTAAATTAACTCTTCTAAAAAAATTCAATGCATGTATAAACTAAATTTTATTTATAAAACGAGAATTATGTTGAAAGGAAGTAAATAATAATAAATTTATTTATGTCAATATGAAATTGATTTACAAAAATATTTATATTTTAATTTAACTGATCAATAATTATTGTTGTATTGAATGGTGTTGAGCTTTTACTTTGTAATATTGATAGGGTAAAACGTCCACAAACTTTTGTACATAGTGAGATGTGGTGGGAAGCTCAAGTTGTACTTGTAAATAATAATAGACCCGAGCGGTGCCGCGAGCGTGCTGTGGGCTGTGGCCTGTGGCTACTGGCTAGCTGCGGCGTCATGCTGCACGCGCCACGCATGACGCAGCACGACGCCGCGAGCCACGGCTGCTGCGCCGCGGGCCGTTCGCGACCGTTACCTGTAAGATATTAATATCTCAATTTATTGTTCGTATTATAGATTATATTACAATAATATTATTATAATTACTCTGTTTGGAACTAAGTTCTGAGTAAAAGTTCTTCTAGCAAATAAATTATTTATGTTTCCATTTATGCTTTTTATTAGTAATCAACAAAATAAAATTTAAAAATAATATTATTATTAGTACCCCATAAGCCGGGTCTCAGTACCAATTTCCTAACAAAACAATATGATAACAAAACATATTAGCAAAATATTATGTTTTAATCAGCCCGTCGGGTGCATTCTGTTTTGTTACTGTTTATATTTCATTCTCGCATTGAACGAATGTCTTGCTTCAACACAAAATGCGATGTTTCCCATCCTCGCAGGCGAATGTGGGGGACGTTATCAATTTGTGTCGGCAAACATGTTTTTGCGTTTTTATTAACAAAACTGTTAGGCCATGGTTACAAACAATCTGTTCATCACGAAAACACGGCGCTGAGGACCCGGCTTTAGTTAAATAGATCTACACACATCGGCAATGTGTGTGTACTGTGTAGTCAAGTTGGACACGATTTATTAACAATGTTTGGTCCTTGTCTGTCGAGCAGTTTTTCAATGTAAAAGACAAATACAAAACATTACCTACTTATTATACATATTATTATTATTATTATTTACATGGACACTTGGACGCACATTTAATACCTTCAGAACAGCTACAAGAACAGATGCACATTATTTCGAATCAATTAAGAGGAGACCTAACTTTGCCAATTAGTAAAGAAGACTTACAGGAATTATACAAGGTCATGAAAGTTAATTCAAAAGTCGGAAGATCATAGAGATAAAAATACCTTTAATTGCTAAGGAATCATTCGAATTAGACAAAATATACAGTATACCTTTAAATAGTAATCTTATTATTGAAACATTTACACCTTACATAGCTTTTAATTTATAAAAAGAAATATTTATTTTACTAACAGAAGAAGATACTCATTTTTGTATGCATTTATCATCAGGAAGAGTCCTGTGTGCCTTCGATAGACCAATTTACGAGCAACAAATTAACCATTCTTTCTGTAATCTACATACAAACAATAAAACATTATGTACAACTAAAACAATTAAGTGCGAAGAGCAGTGGATCAAGTTACGTGCTAATAACAGGTGGTTGTTCTTATGCTGCGAAAATTGCCAAGCGCGACTGTACGATCCATATCGTACATCAAGCATTTTAGGGTTTTTAGAGTCAGCGTTTTGGACGCGCTCGCGTAATTATTTAATTATTGTATAAAGTTCAGTTCGCATCGATCAATCAAGGCGATCGCGCGTGCTCGCACACCCGGGGTCATTTGATCATCAAGTATCAAGCAATAAATCAAGTAACGGTATATCAAGACTATCGTTTCATTTATCAAGTAAAAGGAGTAGTAGTCAATCAAGGACGCTACATACCTTTATGGTCCTTCATTTATTATTATTTCGTGAAGTGATCCTAGCAAGGTGCTTCGTGAATAATAAGGACTTCGCGAGTGAAAACACAGACAGTGTGACTTTCGTGAAGTGATCAGTGGACATTGGATTGCAGTGCATTTTTTATCAAGGATATATCAAGAGTAAAGATGGAAGATCTACTATCAATTCAGCAGCAGTTGGTTGGAGCGATTGAGCAGATCTACTCCAATTACAAGAAAGATGGGCCGGAGCGCAAGACCGGTGACTACATTAGGAGGAGACTGGAAACCCTGGATCAATACTGGCAGGAGTTTCAAAATAACCACGTCAAGCTATGTGGTTATAGCGACAAGTCTCACGATTATTTCGTGACCGATCAGTTCGAGGCAACCAAGGAGCGCTACGGACACATCCGGTCGGTCATCATGAGCCATCAAGCACGGGACGCCAAGCCGAGTACATCGCTGCTGCGGCCTGCGACTCCGTTGGGCGGCGCGGCGACGCCGCAGCCTCCCGCGCGCACCTCGTCTCCAGCAGCAAGGCAAGACGGCGCGCACGAGGGAGAAAATCAGGTAACTTTCAGGGCTCAGGGCGTCAACAGCAGGACGGACGAGTTGCTCAAGAAGCAAGCGAGCAACTTCAGGGCTCTACAGAGAAAGGTAACTAGTGTTAACTTAGATACGGAGTTAGATAAGTGGGAGCTAGATGACATACTGAAAACATTACAATCTCGTTGGTCGATAATTGATTCTTTACATCTCGAAATAGATAGTGAGCTAGAGGGTAAAAATAAAGAATACGATTCAGCATTTTATCATTACGAACAATTGTACGAAGATATCAAGAGGTCTATCAATAGGAAAATCAGGTCCATGTGTCATAGGGAGAAGTCGACTCCGCAGATGGAGTTGCCTACTTTTAGCGGAAGTTTCCAGCAGTGGACGTCATTCAAGGACTTATTCACGGAGACTATCCATACCAACGCATCTCTATCAGGCGCTCAGAAGATGCAATTTTTAAAAGGCAAGCTCCGAGGTGAAGCTGAGCGTTTAGTTCAACATCTGCAGATTAGCTCAGACAATTACATCACCTGCTGGGAGATATTAAATAATAGGTATAATAATAGGAAACTTATTTTTACGTCGCATATCAATACGTTAATGAACCTTCCAGTGTCGCAGCAAGCATCGTTAGGACATATCAAGAAAATCCACGATACCTCACTGGAATCATTAAACGCAATTAAAAATTTAAGTGTAGACATAAGTACGTGGGATCCTCTACTAGTACATATTTTGAGCCAAAAACTTGACGCCGACACATACAACGAGTACGTATCATCATTAAAACAACCGAAGGAATTACCTAGTCTAAAGGAATTTCTAGATTTTCTTGAAACAAAATTTACAGCGCTAGAGACTTCACGGAAAAAGCAAGAAAATCCGACGGCGAAGCCTAGTGCAAAATATACATATAATTTTACTCATAATTCAACTCAAGACAATCGTTGTAATTACAAGAAACCAACATATTTTTCGCAATCGAAAGTATCAAGTAACCGAGTCAATAAACCTGCATATCCGGTAAAAACAGCTTGTTATTTTTGTTCAAACCGCGGACATGGCTTATATTATTGCGCAAAGTTTCTAGAACTACCTAATCATTTGAAGCGAAAATTAATTATTGACAAGAATTTATGCAAAAATTGTCTCTACGATCATGAAGGTAAAGGTTGTTATTCCGAATCGCGTTGTCGAGAATGCAACGGCAACCATAATTCAATTTTGCACGATGCATTTTGCAACAATTCATTCACGCCGAAAAATGCAGAGTCGAAGATTTCGAAACCGGAGGTTGGTAACACTCATGTGTCAGTAGAGGGCAAGGACCCCGAAATTCTGTTGGCAACAGCCATGGTGCGGGTTCAGGCTCGGGATGGCACCTATCATAATATCAGGGCATTATTAGATCAAGGATCCGAGACTACACTCATATCAGAGAGAGTAGCTCATATTTTAGGTTTACCGCGCAAACATTGCCAGGGAACCATAACTGGTATAGGCGAAAAGGAGAGCAACTGCAAGGGAATCATTAAAATCAAGTGTAGGTCTAATCAAGAAGACTTCTCGTTCGAAACGGATGCGTATATCATGAAAACTTTAATCAAGAATCTGCCCTCCTACAGCTTCCCTAAACCAGATTGGCCCGCATTAGAAAATTTGCCTCTAGCAGATCCTTTCTTCAATGTGAGAAGACCAGTAGACCTTCTCCTTGGAGTGGATGTTTTTAGCAATTTATTGTTGGATGGAATTTACAAGGCCGGACCGACTCTACCTATGGCGCAAAAAACGCGCTTAGGTTGGATTTTGAGCGGTTACGTAAAGAGAAGTTTTAAGTGTAACATAATTGTGCATGATATCAACGACATCAGTCAATTTTGGCAATCGGAGGACATATCAGAGTCATCTTCGATGTCCCTGGCCGACCAACAGGTCGTAGATTTTTACAACAAGACAACTATTCGTCTGGCGGATGGCAAATATCAAGTGCGCCTCCCCCTTAAACAAGAAATAGAAAATAAATTAGGCCAATCAAAATCAAAAGCTATTGCACAATTTAAACAGTTAGAACGTAAATTTAATAGAAACCTAAATATAGCACAAGAATATAAATTATTTATCAAGGAATACAAACAATTAGGACACATGATACACTCGAATAACTCCGACTCATCAGATTACTACTTACCGCATCATTGTGTTATTCGGAATGAATCAACTACAACTAAGTTAAGAGTTGTTTTTAATGCTTCTTCGCCTTCTTCGACTGGTTTGAGCTTGAATGATTTGATGGAAAGAGGTCCAAATTTACAGCAAGATCTGCAGAGTCTTCTTATCAAGTGGAGACAATTCAGGTTCGGTTTTACATCTGATGTGGAGAAAATGTTTAGAGTAGTATGGTTACATCCGGATGACCAAAAATATCAGAAAATTATATGGCGAGATTCAGTTTCTGATGAATTAAGCATTTTTCAGCTGACGACAGTGACGTACGGCACCAAGGCCGCGCCGTTTCTGGCGATGATGACTCTCCGACGTTTAGCTCAAGATGAGAGAAAGAACTATCAAGACAGTTCTGCTCCAAAGGTGATTGAGTCAGCTTTTTACATGGACGATCTCGTATACGGAAGTCATTCTGTCGAATCAGCAAAGCGTTTGATACAGGATATTGTAGCGATTTTAAAGTCCGGAGGATTTAATCTACGTAAATGGAAGGCAAATAATCAAGATATAATTTCTACAAGTAATAACATCAGCAATGAGCAATTAAATTATGATTTTAAAAATACTGAGTCATCCAAAACATTGGGGCTTAGTTGGAATCCACAGCAAGATCAATTTACATTCACATCAAAATTAGACTTTAAGAAAAAAATTCCCACAAAACGTATTTTACTTTCAAATATTTCAAAATTATTCGATCCATTAGGTTGGCTTTCTCCGATTTCGACTAAAATAAAACTATTGTTTCAACAAGTGTGGCAATTGGAGTTAAAATGGGATGAACCCTTACCTGATAATATTATTAAGGAATGGGAGAGCATGAAAGTAGATTTAGAAAATATAAATAATTTTTACATGCCGAGATGGTTAGGTATAACAGAAAATAATGTCATCGAACTTCACGGCTTTTCCGATGCATCAACAAAATGTTACGCCTGTGTTGTTTATTGCAAGGTAAGCACACACGGTCAGACGTCGGTAACCATGATAGCAGGAAAATCGAGACTCATACCTGTAAATAATAAACTTACTTTACCTAAACTAGAGTTATGCGGTGCTCTATTACTTATTAAACTATTATCAAAAATCAAGAGTTGCCTGGAAACATATCAAATTAAAACTTACTGCTGGGTCGATTCTATGGTAGTATTAGGATGGATCAATGGTGCACCGGAACGCTGGAAGCCATTTGTAGCCAATAGAGTTAAGCAGATTGTCGACGTGGTGCCGTCCAGCAGCTGGAATTATGTCAAGTCAGAGGAAAACCCGGCTGATAGTGCTAGTCGCGGTTTGTCAGCATCCCAGTTAAAAGATCATGAACTTTGGTTTAAGGGGCCGACTTGGCTGAAAACTGAAAATTTATCACTTATACAAACAACATTTTCCACGGATCAAGAAGTGAGAAAAATTAAAAAGGTAGTTGCATCTGTAACTCAAAATCAAGAAGATAATATTTTAAAATCATTGTTGCATAAATATAGCTCGCTAAGCAAGATTGCGAGAATTTTAGCATGGATATATAGATTTATAAGCAAGAAACGAATTGTAAATAAATACTTAACACTATGTGAAATAAAGCAAGCAAATATAAAAAATATTAAGCAGTGTCAGCATGAATATTTTAGCGAAGAAATAGAAGCATTACAGAAAGGAAAAAGCGTAGCAGCAAAAAGCAAGATTTGCATGCTCAACCCTATATTAGATCAGGATCAAGTTCTAAGAGTTGGGGGTCATTTAAAACATGCAAATATTAACTTATTCTATAGACTTACGTACTCGTTCGAAGATATCTGGAAGAAGTGGCGCCAAGAATATCTTACGCAGCTGTCAGTCCGCAGCAAGTGGAGACTACCGCAGGAGACTATCAAGATTAACGACATAGTGCTTATACAAGATAGCAATTTGCCGGCCGGGAGGTGGCCACTAGGCCGCGTTCTGGAGCTACATCCCGGAAGCGACGGTTTTGTGAGGGTTGTTACGCTAAAAACAAAAAGCGGCATCATGAAACGCCCCATAGTAAAACTGTCCATATTGCCTGTTAATGAAGAACAGTCAGATCAAAATATCAAGAATCAGGACGAGGTAAAGCAAGTGTATCACGTTTCTAAACCTATCAAGAGAAATAATAATTACAGCTTTTCTAATTTACTATTTACAATCTTATTATTTATTATGACCTTTATATCAAGTTCAGAAGGTTCATTTAATGTTACACCACTACAAAATCAAAGTTTATACTTCGACAAGGTGACAAACATGGCTCTCATCAAGGACGAGTGGCGCCTAGTCGTCTACTATGACATGAGTCCCTACTGGGAGGGCTCAATAACAGCTAGCAAGTACTTAGATTATTTACAAAACATATGTGATAGTAAACAAGACCATTCACCATGTGCAGCGATCATGTTACAACTACGTCACGGCTACGAACAATTAAGTCACTATAACAATGTTATGATGAACAAGCAAAATTCGCGCACGCGACGAGGACTGATAAACGGAGTCGGTAATATAGCAAATTCCTTATTCGGAATTCTGGATAGTAATTTCGCTGAAAAATATGAACAAGATATTGAGCGTATCAAGAAGAATCAGGAGCATCTCGCCGTACTCTGGAAAAATCAGACCTCCGTCGTTGAAGCCGAATTTAATCTGTTGAAGCGTACAGAGGATATCATGAACAAGCAGCACAAGATTATCAATCTACGTTTAAATCAGGTGGAACAACAGTTGAACGCCGCTAAGAAGGAAAACTTAGAAAATAATAATTTTATACTTTCCGCAATAGTCGCCAGCAATTTACTCGCTCATCTAAAAGAAATGCGGAATACCCTACTAGACACTATGACAAATATATACAATGGACAGCTCAGTTTACACCTATTGACACCAGACCAGCTTCGACAAGAATTAAATACTATATCAGGAAAAATATCTAAGGACTTATGTTTACCATTTGAGAATATAAGCTTACCTAATATTTATCATTTATTAAAAGTTAAAGCTAGAATGTCTAAAAATTACTTACTGTTTGAAACTAAAATACCTCTAGTTCACCGAGATAGTTTCGAAATTCATAAAATCATTGCCGTACCACGTTTAGTAAACAATAGCATTATGATTCATATAAAACCCGTATCAAGTTACCTAGCGATTAACCTTAAAAATGACGCTCTGTTGCCTATGACTGAAAGTGACCTAAAATCGTGTCTGCAGCAGGAATCAGGCACTCTATTATGTAGAAGCAGGTCACCAGTGTACTCCCTAAAGGACGACGAGAGTCTCTGCGAAAAGGAGGCAGCCTCCGGGAGATGCAGGGTCTATCAGGAGCCATGCCGATCACACTGGCATGAGCTGCATCAAGTAAACACATACTTTTACTTCTACTGCCAAGAACAGAACGTGAAAGTACTTTGCGACGATCAAGTTTCATCGCTACAGCTGTTTCAAGCTGGCTTATTGATGACAAATCAAGGTTGTCAATTAAAGTTCAAGGACTTCACCGTGTACACTCACAAGCAGAAGGTGAGTGATCTGCACATCAAGGCAGATGTAACTGCTCCACAGTTATCGCCGATCAACTATCTTATCAACATATCGGTACCGAGCAACGGCACTATTAGCGCAGGGGACGAAGACGTCAGCGAGCATTCAAGGCAGCTGACACATCTGCAGAAGCAGATAGAGGAGATGAAGCAGACCGTGCCGCTGTACGACAGCGTCAGCAGCCACGACATTCATCACTATACAGCGACGTATATCATCGTCATTGTGGCTGCTGTTGGAGCAGGTGTCTGGGGAGCGCGTAGGTTCCGGCGCCGGCGGTCGGTGCAGGCAGCAGCGGAGCAGGATGCGCAGCGCGCGGGGCGGGCGGCGCCGCCCACTCCGGAGGTGGCGAGGCGGCAGCCGCCCTCCTCCTCCACGGCGGTGATTGACCATGAGTGTGAGTGCAGTGAGAGTGACAAGTGCGTTAAAAAGGTTCCGCGTCATATGAGCTATATTAACCCAGGTTATAGTGATCCGTGCAAACAAGTGCAAGACTTTAAACGGGTGTCGTGTTCTAACGTACCTAAGCAAAACAAAGGCACGTCACCGACCTTTCGTTCTGTATACGTAATCGGTGACGATAGGTAGTGTTAAGTTTAATTCTTTGTAAATCATCAATTTGTACTTTACTTACTAACAAGTGTAGGTTAAGGACAAAATGGAATCACCTTGTATCATCTCATCACTACTAACTTCTCTACTTTTCGGTGTGGGAGCATGTACGATCCATATCGTACATCAAGCATTTTAGGGTTTTTAGAGTCAGCGTTTTGGACGCGCTCGCGTAATTATTTAATTATTGTATAAAGTTCAGTTCGCATCGATCAATCAAGGCGATCGCGCGTGCTCGCACACCCGGGGTCATTTGATCATCAAGTATCAAGCAATAAATCAAGTAACGGTATATCAAGACTATCGTTTCATTTATCAAGTAAAAGGAGTAGTAGTCAATCAAGGACGCTACAGCGACTTTTCTGCTCCGACACATCAATAGAAATTATTACCTTACAAGGAAACGGACTCATGGACATAGCGTCGGGATGCGTTTTAAAGAGTAGATCTGTAACAATTTACGGACACACTAACTATCTCACAAAACTATCTACAAAGCCAGTATTTTCTGTCCTTAATCATATTTTAAATTCTACACTACCTGAAAGTTTCATACCGGACAATCACAGTCATACTTGGGATCAGATGAAGATACAGTTGGAGAGCTTCAAAAAGGAAGCTGATGTGATTTACTCTCCCGTCAGTGTACACGATGTACATCACTATACTGCAATCTACGCCACGCTGACACTGCATTTACGTCGTCCGTCGTGTTCGTAAGACGAGCCAACAACAGTTCCGAGTGTCCCCAGCTGTCTCTGCCCCGGTGGTTCTGCGGGCGGTGGAGGCCACTAACGTGGAACTCTCGCAGCTGCCTACAAAGCAGCCGTCATCATCATCATCGGGGGTGGTTCCTCCGAGCACCAGTACGCAGTCATGTGTGAAAACAAGTGGCAAGTGTAAAAAATCTGTGCGATTGTCGGTTCCAAAAATAAGTGAAAGTGAAATAAGTGATTATTAATTTTAACTGTGACATAAAGTGGTATAGGACAAACATTTAGAGACATTAAGTTTTAGTTCTTTACATCATTCAGCATCCTTTTCCCTGAGTCCCAGGATGTACAAAGTACAATAATTATGTATTAGGTTAACTGCTGAGTGAGAGCTTTGTGTCAGCAAATTACATTCATTAACATTGTAACATTTTACTTAATAAATCAGTGTAAGAACAGCACTCGTTGGGTTTGGTTGTTACATCCCATCCCTATCTATCTGTAGAAACACTACACAGGTAGTTCAGAGCCATCTAGCGGTCACTAGATAAAAAAATGAAATATGTGGAATACTTTTAAGTATATTTTTTTCTTAAACTAAATCGGCAATAGTCGGCAACTAATGCCCAGCTTTTGGAGGACCTATACCTATCGGACACACAGCGTTCACGCGGTCAAGCGTTCAAGCGGTCAGTTTTGCGTTTTTTGTGCTGTATTGTGCGGGAGTATAAATATCTGTAATATTATGTCTATATTTTAGTTGGCTTTAAGTATTGCTCCTGTCTGATTGACGCTGTCGCAGAACGCTTGAACTCGTTACCGCTTTCTGTCTGATAGGTCCCGGAGCCGTAAATAAACCAAGTTTATCTAATGCAGAGTTCTAGAAGCGCCATCTAGTGCTTGGTACATGAGACATTTATACTTTGATAATAAAGTTTTGTTTATTTTTAATCCGGTTATAATAATATTATATTATAGTATTATGAAAAATATTTGTTACTTTAGGACTGTAATGAAGATTCAAGCTATGTTGTTAAGGGCGTTCCGTCCGGAGATTCCGTAATTGACCGTATTTAAAACCTTATAAACTCATAATCTGAAAGCTACAAAGTTATAATAAAAATACAGCAATAATCTTCAGTATATCAACATTCCTTTTGTCGTTTTAAATTTTCTATTTTTGTTTTTTATACTCATGATATCAGCTTCCAAAGTAATACCAATTTGTTAAAATTCAAGCATACATTCAGCATCTCCTCAGGATTTACAAATTACATTTATTTGAAACACATTGATTCAACGTCTATTTAGGTGTATTATTTTAGGTCGTGTATCGTCGGTTTACTCCCGGCAAACTAGTAGCGGCGATGTATTCGCCTCGTTAACGGTGCATGTTTGCGGTTGCAGGTGCTGCACAGCTCGGGGTCGGACGACTGGGTGCTGCAGATCAAGTACGTGCAGAAGCGCGACAACGGCACGTACGAGTGCCAGGTGTCGACGGCGGGCGGAGTGCTGTCGCGGCTCGTGCACCTGCGCCTGCTCGTGCCCGAGGCCTTCATCCTCGGCGCTGACGAGTACCACGTCGACGCC
This sequence comes from Polyommatus icarus, assembly GCA_937595015.1. NCBI lineage: Eukaryota > Metazoa > Arthropoda > Insecta > Lepidoptera > Lycaenidae > Polyommatus > Polyommatus icarus. Next base: position 18,639,997 of record OW569337.1, read on the forward strand.
GGCTCCACCATCAACCTCGTCTGCATCATAGAGAAGGTGGGCGCGTCGTAAAACTACCAGATAACAGCTTGCACATATCAACAACAGTGGCAGCGTGTAAGCCAAATTCAATACGAGTACAACGCGCAGGTGATATTGCAGTAATCTGCTATCTTATGTTTGAAATGCTCGTGGTTTGCTTTTTTTTACCTTTTAAGTTTTAAATTCAAAACATAATTGGGTAGAAAAAGCGTCATAAATGATGACCTTCAAAACTGCAACAGGTTGAAAATTCAAGCCCATTATAGTTTAAAAGATTGTCACTACATGTTAATCTTTCGACTCAATCATGCTATATTTTTCTCGTAAGCTATAGGCTGTAACACGATTAGGTACGTGATAATTTAGATAATATTATATCGTTGCATAGGTATATAATTAGTATAATCGAAGTGACAGAAAATTTCTATAAAGTGTTACACCAACACCCAAATCTTTGTCTTTAGGAGTTATGTTATGAAGTATACTAATCATTCACATTGATTGCGAAAAATATAATACAAAATAATTGTGAAAATATCAATGAGTTTCTAAAATACTAGAGTGGCAATGTCTTACAAACGATTCTCAGAAATGCGTAACCACTTGATAGCCCAAAAGACAATGTCACTTCATAATGTTATTAACTCAATAGTTTCGGTAATATTTCAGAGTCCGGTGCCGCCGCAGTACGTGTTCTGGTACCACAACGCGCGCATGATCAACTACGACGCGGCGCGCGGCGTGAGCGTCGCGACGGCGCCTGGCGCGCGCACGCAGTCCGCGCTCACCGTGCGCGCCGCCACCCCCGCGCACTCCGGCAACTACTCCTGCCGCGCGCCCAACACCGAGCCCGCGCACATACTCGTCTACGTCTCCGAGGGCAGCGACAAGATGGCGGCGACGTTGAGTCGCAACGCGGGCGTAGTGTCGCGGGCGACGGTCGCGGCGACTGCGGCGCTGCTGCTGGTGGTCGCGGCGTGTCGCGCATGAGACGCGGAAACCCGGCCCACGACGACGGTCGCGGCGACTGCGGCGCTGCTGCTGGTGGTCGCGTAGTGTCGCGGGCGACGGTCGCGGCAACTGCGGCGCTGCTGCTGGTGGTCGCGGCGTGTCGCGCATGAGACGCGGAAACCCGGCCCACGACGACGGTCGTGGCGACTGCGGCGCTGCTGCTGGTGGTCGCGCATGAGACGCGGAAACCCGGCCCACGACGACGGTCGTGGCGACTGCGGCGCTGCTGCTGGTGGTCGCGGCCTGTCGCGCATGAGATGCGGAAACCCGGCCCACGAGGACGGTCGCGGCGACTGCAGCGCTGCTGCTGGTGGTCGCGGCGTGTCGCGCATGAGACGCGGAAACCCGGCCCACGACGACGGTTGCGGCGACTGCGGCGCTGCTGCGGGTGGTCGCGTAGTGTCGCGGGCGACGGTCGCGGCGACTGCGGCGCTGCTGCTGGTGGTCGCGGCGTGTCGCGCATGAGACGCGGAAACACGGCCCACGACGAATTTCATATGGACGCTACTCTTTTGTACTATAAGGTTACAGTTTAAACAGATCGTTCCCCTCTATTGATCTCAATCACGAGTATTGTTATTAGGTTTTGTTTGTCAAATAATAATAATATTATACTGTACTAATGTAAGTACCTAACTTTTTTGGTTACGATTATTATTTACTTAAAGTAAATAGTACAAAATAGTACTTTATTTAAAAGTACTATTTTGATTGGTTTTGACGAGTACTATTAATTATTTAAGTATCAATGAACACTCTCTACAGTCGGTCACCATTATCTAAATTACGCTGTCTAAATTAACTCTTCTAAAAAAATTCAATGCATGTATAAACTAAATTTTATTTATAAAACGAGAATTATGTTGAAAGGAAGTAAATAATAATAAATTTATTTATGTCAATATGAAATTGATTTACAAAAATATTTATATTTTAATTTAACTGATCAATAATTATTGTTGTATTGAATGGTGTTGAGCTTTTACTTTGTAATATTGATAGGGTAAAACGTCCACAAACTTTTGTACATAGTGAGATGTGGTGGGAAGCTCAAGTTGTACTTGTAAATAATAATAGACCCGAGCGGTGCCGCGAGCGTGCTGTGGGCTGTGGCCTGTGGCTACTGGCTAGCTGCGGCGTCATGCTGCACGCGCCACGCATGACGCAGCACGACGCCGCGAGCCACGGCTGCTGCGCCGCGGGCCGTTCGCGACCGTTACCTGTAAGATATTAATATCTCAATTTATTGTTCGTATTATAGATTATATTACAATAATATTATTATAATTACTCTGTTTGGAACTAAGTTCTGAGTAAAAGTTCTTCTAGCAAATAAATTATTTATGTTTCCATTTATGCTTTTTATTAGTAATCAACAAAATAAAATTTAAAAATAATATTATTATTAGTACCCCATAAGCCGGGTCTCAGTACCAATTTCCTAACAAAACAATATGATAACAAAACATATTAGCAAAATATTATGTTTTAATCAGCCCGTCGGGTGCATTCTGTTTTGTTACTGTTTATATTTCATTCTCGCATTGAACGAATGTCTTGCTTCAACACAAAATGCGATGTTTCCCATCCTCGCAGGCGAATGTGGGGGACGTTATCAATTTGTGTCGGCAAACATGTTTTTGCGTTTTTATTAACAAAACTGTTAGGCCATGGTTACAAACAATCTGTTCATCACGAAAACACGGCGCTGAGGACCCGGCTTTAGTTAAATAGATCTACACACATCGGCAATGTGTGTGTACTGTGTAGTCAAGTTGGACACGATTTATTAACAATGTTTGGTCCTTGTCTGTCGAGCAGTTTTTCAATGTAAAAGACAAATACAAAACATTACCTACTTATTATACATATTATTATTATTATTATTTACATGGACACTTGGACGCACATTTAATACCTTCAGAACAGCTACAAGAACAGATGCACATTATTTCGAATCAATTAAGAGGAGACCTAACTTTGCCAATTAGTAAAGAAGACTTACAGGAATTATACAAGGTCATGAAAGTTAATTCAAAAGTCGGAAGATCATTCCTAGTCATAGAGATAAAAATACCTTTAATTGCTAAGGAATCATTCGAATTAGACAAAATATACAGTATACCTTTAAATAGTAATCTTATTATTGAAACATTTACACCTTACATAGCTTTTAATTTATAAAAAGAAATATTTATTTTACTAACAGAAGAAGATACTCATTTTTGTATGCATTTATCATCAGGAAGAGTCCTGTGTGCCTTCGATAGACCAATTTACGAGCAACAAATTAACCATTCTTTCTGTAATCTACATACAAACAATAAAACATTATGTACAACTAAAACAATTAAGTGCGAAGAGCAGTGGATCAAGTTACGTGCTAATAACAGGTGGTTGTTCTTATGCTGCGAAAATTGCCAAGCGCGACTTTTCTGCTCCGACACATCAATAGAAATTATTACCTTACAAGGAAACGGACTCATGGACATAGCGTCGGGATGCGTTTTAAAGAGTAGATCTGTAACAATTTACGGACACACTAACTATCTCACAAAACTATCTACAAAGCCAGTATTTTCTGTCCTTAATCATATTTTAAATTCTACACTACCTGAAAGTTTCATACCGGACAATCACAGTCATACTTGGGATCAGATGAAGATACAGTTGGAGAGCTTCAAAAAGGAAGCTGATGTGATTTACTCTCCCGTCAGTGTACACGATGTACATCACTATACTGCAATCTACGCCACGCTGACACTGCATTTACGTCGTCCGTCGTGTTCGTAAGACGAGCCAACAACAGTTCCGAGTGTCCCCAGCTGTCTCTGCCCCGGTGGTTCTGCGGGCGGTGGAGGCCACTAACGTGGAACTCTCGCAGCTGCCTACAAAGCAGCCGTCATCATCATCATCGGGGGTGGTTCCTCCGAGCACCAGTACGCAGTCATGTGTGAAAACAAGTGGCAAGTGTAAAAAATCTGTGCGATTGTCGGTTCCAAAAATAAGTGAAAGTGAAATAAGTGATTATTAATTTTAACTGTGACATAAAGTGGTATAGGACAAACATTTAGAGACATTAAGTTTTAGTTCTTTACATCATTCAGCATCCTTTTCCCTGAGTCCCAGGATGTACAAAGTACAATAATTATGTATTAGGTTAACTGCTGAGTGAGAGCTTTGTGTCAGCAAATTACATTCATTAACATTGTAACATTTTACTTAATAAATCAGTGTAAGAACAGCACTCGTTGGGTTTGGTTGTTACATCCCATCCCTATCTATCTGTAGAAACACTACACAGGTAGTTCAGAGCCATCTAGCGGTCACTAGATAAAAAAATGAAATATGTGGAATACTTTTAAGTATATTTTTTTCTTAAACTAAATCGGCAATAGTCGGCAACTAATGCCCAGCTTTTGGAGGACCTATACCTATCGGACACACAGCGTTCACGCGGTCAAGCGTTCAAGCGGTCAGTTTTGCGTTTTTTGTGCTGTATTGTGCGGGAGTATAAATATCTGTAATATTATGTCTATATTTTAGTTGGCTTTAAGTATTGCTCCTGTCTGATTGACGCTGTCGCAGAACGCTTGAACTCGTTACCGCTTTCTGTCTGATAGGTCCCGGAGCCGTAAATAAACCAAGTTTATCTAATGCAGAGTTCTAGAAGCGCCATCTAGTGCTTGGTACATGAGACATTTATACTTTGATAATAAAGTTTTGTTTATTTTTAATCCGGTTATAATAATATTATATTATAGTATTATGAAAAATATTTGTTACTTTAGGACTGTAATGAAGATTCAAGCTATGTTGTTAAGGGCGTTCCGTCCGGAGATTCCGTAATTGACCGTATTTAAAACCTTATAAACTCATAATCTGAAAGCTACAAAGTTATAATAAAAATACAGCAATAATCTTCAGTATATCAACATTCCTTTTGTCGTTTTAAATTTTCTATTTTTGTTTTTTATACTCATGATATCAGCTTCCAAAGTAATACCAATTTGTTAAAATTCAAGCATACATTCAGCATCTCCTCAGGATTTACAAATTACATTTATTTGAAACACATTGATTCAACGTCTATTTAGGTGTATTATTTTAGGTCGTGTATCGTCGGTTTACTCCCGGCAAACTAGTAGCGGCGATGTATTCGCCTCGTTAACGGTGCATGTTTGCGGTTGCAGGTGCTGCACAGCTCGGGGTCGGACGACTGGGTGCTGCAGATCAAGTACGTGCAGAAGCGCGACAACGGCACGTACGAGTGCCAGGTGTCGACGGCGGGCGGAGTGCTGTCGCGGCTCGTGCACCTGCGCCTGCTCGTGCCCGAGGCCTTCATCCTCGGCGCTGACGAGTACCACGTCGACGCCGGCTCCACCATCAACCTCGTCTGCATCATAGAGAAGGTGGGCGCGTCGTAAAACTACCAGATAACAGCTTGCACATATCAACAACAGTGGCAGCGTGTAAGCCAAATTCAATACGAGTACAACGCGCAGGTGATATTGCAGTAATCTGCTATCTTATGTTTGAAATGCTCGTGGTTTGCTTTTTTTTACCTTTTAAGTTTTAAATTCAAAACATAATTGGGTAGAAAAAGCGTCATAAATGATGACCTTCAAAACTGCAACAGGTTGAAAATTCAAGCCCATTATAGTTTAAAAGATTGTCACTACATGTTAATCTTTCGACTCAATCATGCTATATTTTTCTCGTAAGCTATAGGCTGTAACACGATTAGGTACGTGATAATTTAGATAATATTATATCGTTGCATAGGTATATAATTAGTATAATCGAAGTGACAGAAAATTTCTATAAAGTGTTACACCAACACCCAAATCTTTGTCTTTAGGAGTTATGTTATGAAGTATACTAATCATTCACATTGATTGCGAAAAATATAATACAAAATAATTGTGAAAATATCAATGAGTTTCTAAAATACTAGAGTGGCAATGTCTTACAAACGATTCTCAGAAATGCGTAACCACTTGATAGCCCAAAAGACAATGTCACTTCATAATGTTATTAACTCAATAGTTTCGGTAATATTTCAGAGTCCGGTGCCGCCGCAGTACGTGTTCTGGTACCACAACGCGCGCATGATCAACTACGACGCGGCGCGCGGCGTGAGCGTCGCGACGGCGCCTGGCGCGCGCACGCAGTCCGCGCTCACCGTGCGCGCCGCCACCCCCGCGCACTCCGGCAACTACTCCTGCCGCGCGCCCAACACCGAGCCCGCGCACATACTCGTCTACGTCTCCGAGGGCAGCGACAAGATGGCGGCGACGTTGAGTCGCAACGCGGGCGTAGTGTCGCGGGCGACGGTCGCGGCGACTGCGGCGCTGCTGCTGGTGGTCGCGGCGTGTCGCGCATGAGACGCGGAAACCCGGCCCACGACGACGGTCGCGGCGACTGCGGCGCTGCTGCTGGTGGTCGCGTAGTGTCGCGGGCGACGGTCGCGGCGACTGCGGCGCTGCTGCTGGTGGTCGCGGCGTGTCGCGCATGAGACGCGGAAACCCGGCCCACGACGACGGTCGTGGCGACTGCGGCGCTGCTGCTGGTGGTCGCGCATGAGACGCGGAAACCCGGCCCACGACGACGGTCGTGGCGACTGCGGCGCTGCTGCTGGTGGTCGCGGCCTGTCGCGCATGAGATGCGGAAACCCGGCCCACGAGGACGGTCGCGGCGACTGCAGCGCTGCTGCTGGTGGTCGCGGCGTGTCGCGCATGAGACGCGGAAACCCGGCCCACGACGACGGTTGCGGCGACTGCGGCGCTGCTGCTGGTGGTCGCGTAGTGTCGCGGGCGACGGTCGCGGCGACTGCGGCGCTGCTGCTGGTGGTCGCGGCGTGTCGCGCATGAGACGCGGAAACACGGCCCACGACGAATTTCATATGGACGCTACTCTTTTGTACTATAAGGTTACAGTTTAAACAGATCGTTCCCCTCTATTGATCTCAATCACGAGTATTGTTATTAGGTTTTGTTTGTCAAATAATAATAATATTATACTGTACTAATGTAAGTACCTAACTTTTTTGGTTACGATTATTATTTACTTAAAGTAAATAGTACAAAATAGTACTTTATTTAAAAGTACTATTTTGATTGGTTTTGACGAGTACTATTAATTATTTAAGTATCAATGAACACTCTCTACAGTCGGTCACCATTATCTAAATTACGCTGTCTAAATTAACTCTTCTAAAAAAATTCAATGCATGTATAAACTAAATTTTATTTATAAAACGAGAATTATGTTGAAAGGAAGTAAATAATAATAAATTTATTTATGTCAATATGAAATTGATTTACAAAAATATTTATATTTTAATTTAACTGATCAATAATTATTGTTGTATTGAATGGTGTTGAGCTTTTACTTTGTAATATTGATAGGGTAAAACGTCCACAAACTTTTGTACATAGTGAGATGTGGTGGGAAGCTCAAGTTGTACTTGTAAATAATAATAGACCCGAGCGGTGCCGCGAGCGTGCTGTGGGCTGTGGCCTGTGGCTACTGGCTAGCTGCGGCGTCATGCTGCACGCGCCACGCATGACGCAGCACGACGCCGCGAGCCACGGCTGCTGCGCCGCGGGCCGTTCGCGACCGTTACCTGTAAGATATTAATATCTCAATTTATTGTTCGTATTATAGATTATATTACAATAATATTATTATAATTACTCTGTTTGGAACTAAGTTCTGAGTAAAAGTTCTTCTAGCAAATAAATTATTTATGTTTCCATTTATGCTTTTTATTAGTAATCAACAAAATAAAATTTAAAAATAATATTATTATTAGTACCCCATAAGCCGGGTCTCAGTACCAATTTCCTAACAAAACAATATGATAACAAAACATATTAGCAAAATATTATGTTTTAATCAGCCCGTCGGGTGCATTCTGTTTTGTTACTGTTTATATTTCATTCTCGCATTGAACGAATGTCTTGCTTCAACACAAAATGCGATGTTTCCCATCCTCGCAGGCGAATGTGGGGGACGTTATCAATTTGTGTCGGCAAACATGTTTTTGCGTTTTTATTAACAAAACTGTTAGGCCATGGTTACAAACAATCTGTTCATCACGAAAACACGGCGCTGAGGACCCGGCTTTAGTTAAATAGATCTACACACATCGGCAATGTGTGTGTACTGTGTAGTCAAGTTGGACACGATTTATTAACAATGTTTGGTCCTTGTCTGTCGAGCAGTTTTTCAATGTAAAAGACAAATACAAAACATTACCTACTTATTATACATATTATTATTATTATTATTTAAGTTTAAATAAAAATATTATGATGTACTTAAACACATCAGTATTAAAAAAATACCCTCTGGAGTCCAATAATCACAGATTAAGTATTATAATAAATAATAATTATTACCCTCAGTAGCCCTAGCACGGCGACCAGTAGAAATGGGAAAGTATAGACAAACTGTGGACATAAACTTAAGAGGCCGGATACCCTTGGAATTTCTCATACAAACGTAATACCAAAATCATTTTCTCATACGAAAATAATATTTAACATATTGTTTACTATTACGATTTGGGTGTTGGTGTAACACGTAACACGGTAAAACAATAGGTACCGTTCCGTGTTTTGGTCATGTTGTGGTTAAATTAGCTAACACGTGTTCAGTTTAATTTTTTGTTGAGTCTATTGTTCTATCTGTCTGTCAATTGTCGAACAGACATTGCATTGGCCCAGGATTTGTAAGCCTCCTGGTTCCGGCGAGCTTTTTTGGAGGATGAACCAAACCAGGGACGAAATCATTGGCAACAGGGTTGGCAGTGTTGTCGGGATCATCGAGATACAAAAAAAGCCCGCATCCCATCCCAGTTCCCTACACGACGGTAATTATTAACAGTACGCTCGCAATACCGCCGTAAGTGGCACAAAACTCCTAATAAGGCAATGATCCGATGAACCAAGTAGTGCGGTCACGGATACTTAGCAGTCATTAGGATTTGAAGTCAGCAGAAGGTCCAACAGGGAAGGATTCTGACCGTCTACATCTGAGATTCGCGTATGCGTAGCAACCAGTTATGTTAAGTCGTTCGCAAGGGCAAAGTCGCAGGCCGATCTCCCCGCTTGATTAGTTTTCAGGAACTGGATCATTTGTTTTTGGTAGAATATCATTGTTTTTTCGATAGGCGTTTTGAAAAATTGAATTTTTAAGATAAGCGTTATGAACATTTAAATTTTATGAGTTCAGTTATGAACACAACTCTTGAGCCTTTCGAGATAGGTACGAGAAAATTTAGGCATTTCGGGACGTAAAATATATGGTGTTTGAAGTAGTATAAAGCTGTAATGGCTGATAAAAGATACACTTAATGTGAATATTTTTGAAACGTACTTAAGTATTAAGTAGGGACTTGTTTAATTCTGGTTACCTAAAAGAGCGTAACTTTTTCTTTCTATTTGTATTTGTTTTTCATTTATTGTACTAAAACCGAAAATACCGAATATCCCGGTTTTCGTAAAACGAATACCGGTATTTAGAAGACCTAAATTTGGCCCGGTATCCCGGTATTTTCGAAATTCGGGATACCAGTTTGCGACCCCTACACATGACCATAATATTACTGGATTTATGGAACATTAAAAAATAATATTTCCGTATAGGCTGCGTTCCAGATGACGTTAATAACGCTCACGCTCAAGACCTTCGTTTCTCCCGTTTCATTAGCATGTCAGCAAATGTGAGCGTCAATGTCACAAACCCAAGTGGAACGGAATTATGGAGCGTTTTGAGCGCTCTGGCGAGGTTATGCCCGCTGTACACTCTCGCCGAGAGCTCTCGGGCGAGAGTCTCGTGCGAGAGCCCCTTGCCCGAGTGGGATCATGTACATTCTCGCTTAGTTCAATCGCAGTAAAGAACTCAGACAAGATGGAAGAAAACGACCATTCACCATTCACCATGCATCGAAAGATATCATTGTAATCCAAATATTTATAATCATATTTAATTTTATTTCTCACAGATAATGACTCATAATGTCGTTTAATATTGTTATTTTTCTGTTCTACACTGTCCAACGGCGGGACTAGTACCGAAAGACGCGAGAGTATACAGTAGTGCGCTCGTTTTCCTCGCGAGACCCTTTGTCTCGGGCGCAATATACCGACAACGGACCGAGAGGGTCCGAGACAGGCGAGACAAGGCGAGCGCATCCATTTACACTCTCGCACTCGGGCCGCCTCGCTGTGTCTCGGCGAGAGTGTACAGCCGGCTTTACAGTGACAGGTGACAGCTGAAAGAGGTTAAGTTAGAATTCGAGTCTACCGCTTTTATTTGAATAATATTATAGTGATTTAGGTACCTATCGATTATCGAAATGGATTTTTTTACGGCAGTTAGACATATTTTGCAGGTGTATCGGAATAATGATTCAGATATTTCTAGTGAATCTAGTTCAGATGAAGAGTGGAATGCACTTTTCCACAATTATGATCGCGAAAAGCGAAAGTTTAGACCACGAATCAATGACTACGAAAATGTAATCAGTCTTTATTCTAATGAAGAATTTAAAAGACGAGGAGAGACGATAACTTAGTATTTTATAGGAAAAAATTTGATCTTTCATTTAAAACAATTTATTTTTAATCAAAATATTTTATTTAATTATATTTAATACATTTCAATTAAAAATATTATGTTTTGCAATGAAATTATATCAAGTTTTTTTGTCGCTACTCGCTCCTGAAAACTTTCCAAATATGGTCTTTGCGATATTGTTACGTTAAAATAAAAAAAAAACTTGAACGCCCACTTCGACCCATTTTCGTCGTGGGTCGTTTTGAGCGTTGCTTGAGCGAAATTGATGATGTCATGAGTGACGTCATAGCCGCTATCAAAACGACCCCGGTCGCCAAAGGGAACGGCAGAAGGGGACGTTTTGAGCGTTTTGGTCAAAATTAACGTCATCTGGAACGCAGCCATAGCAATACTGCAGAGCCAAAGACAATAATATAAATGCCTTGTGACTTTAGTCTATGGTAATCTCCCTTTGCCTGTCTCGACCGGGACGAATTAAAAAAATCTATGGTAACGACTAACGTCAATGTCATTATTGAAAATTTCTCAAAGATTTTCACGTGCCTAGTTCGCGAATTTTTAACAGTTTTTTCAGCTAATTTATATTGCAATAATTCAAAAACATACAAATAGTGAAGTGAAAAAGAGATTTTGAATGTATTATATTGAGTACAAAGTCGCCATGTCGGCGACGACGCTAATACGACCTGTAGTAGGTAATTATGTTTCAGGTAACAGTTTTAGAAGAATTTGCAAATTAAATCTCAGTACATAAGTGTAGTTTTAACGCTCTGTTGCGGCTTTGATGAGGTGGCCCTGACGGTGTATATAGGTATCCTTAGGCCCACTTGTGCCAGACCGGGTTAACACGATTAACTCTGAGTTAAATTATTATACTTCGGAGTTAAATTGTCATCATATTGTCTTGCACCACCGAGAGTTAGGAGTTAGAATAGAATAGAATAGAATAATTGTTTATTTGCAGCTAAAATACTATAAGATACAACAAAGATAAAAAAGAATATATACTAAACTTAAATTATGAGTAAAACAAAATAATAACATTAATATTCCCAAATAATCAGCCGCAAATTGGACCAAGCTCGGCAGTGTTGGCACACCTAACAGGTATCCAACGCCGATCTTGCGCTTGACCCATTCTGTGACCTCACAGCCGTCCCAAGTCTACATTATTTCAACATAAATAAGGATCATTATAAAAGAATCAGGTAAACATGCCATAATTATCAAAATATAACTACATATACTTAAAATTGCAACAATAATAATTTAATATAATAATTTGAAATGAAGTAATTGAAATTTTAATAACAATATAATAAATAAAATTCATTAAACATTAGTATTACTGTCAATTAATTATTATTTTAAGCATTATAATTTTACTCTATCAATCATAAAATATCATAATTCATAACATTCCAAATAGAAAACCATTTGCATTTGTAAAGTAAACAAGAAAAAAAATATATGGACATAAGCAAGACAAAAATCATAAATAAAAAAGAATGCGAGGATAATATCAAAACAATCACCTAAAGTTTACAGTTGTAATGTATTACTTTTGAATTAGTGGTATAAATTACTATCCTATTTATAACGTTTTGGTAAAAGTTTCATTAAGTTTCATTACAGGATACATAACATTATTAGGTAAAACATAAGATGATGCCAATTGAATCTAACAACGTTGAAATCAGTCAGTAAACCGCAATCTGTAATAGCCATAAGCCAGAGATAACCACCGCGAAATACCTATATCACACTTATATCTTGGCGCAAGTTTTCCTGTGCTTTTTGTTCATGTAACAGAAAGCTTTTTAGTTGTCTTCTGAAAGATGCAAGGCTGTTTAAATTTCTAATAGGCGGAGGTATGTTGTTCCAACATTTGGTCGCGAAGTATCGAAAACTGCCTCTGAATGATGCTGTCTGGTGTTTCTCAACGGCCAATTGAGCTGAACATTGCTTTGAACCGCAAGATCTAAGGCTGGTCGTTCGTGAAAGTTTTTCATACAGATATATAGGCTCCCCATGCTTCAACACACCAAATAAAAGACAGGCCAGATTGAGTTTTTTCCGGTGTTGCATTTTTAACAAAGAATGCTCGTTCAGGAAGGGTGTTACATGGCTTGCTTCTCGGTAAAATATCAAAACAGAAACGGGCTCAAGCATTTTGAACTCGTTGTACTAGTCTTTTTGTTACTGATGCTAAGCGTGGACCATATACAACGTCTGTGAAGTTAAGTTTTGACAGCACTAAAGACTCAACGAGACGGATACGCATTTCTGTTGATAGATATGGTTTTAACCTCGTGTTAATTTTTAAAAAATTTAACCCACCGATGTGGGAAGGTATTGACTCTGGGTTGGTAATGCCAAAACTGCAATTTTTAGGTTATGTAGTTGATAATTTCTTAACTAATAATATATGTAATTTAATTTAAATTTATAATTTAATAATTTCTCGACTAATGGATTCATTCTCTCTATAACACTCTCTCTCTATATTGTATAACTTCTCTCTATAATATTCACTCTAATTATAACAGAAATATTGCAGAACGGACGGAAATTTTATACTGACAAAGAGAAAGATTTTCATCGAGGATTTCGCCTAGAAAAAGAAACTGTTCTCTCTGGTTTAGTAAATAAAAGTGAAAATAAATTGCAATATACAAATGAGAATAAAAAGTAAGTAGGTACCTACCTACCAAAGTTTGAATTATTAGGGATTAGTGCGTGTTTAGTGAACTCCTTTATAAATAGGTAGACTAGATGCCTATATATTGGACACAAGTGCAATGATTTAAATACGTACAATTATATTGTTTAATTTTATATTTCCAGTGAGGCTGCAGCTCTTATGAACTAATCATTCAGCATTGTTCTATTATATTAGGCCGGATGGGCAAAAAAATGTGACAAACAACCGCGTGTCATTTCAAATTTAACAGAAAAAGATAGCCTTATTTAAAGTACTGTGTAGCGAGAGAAAGCAAGACACTTAAAGCCCGGGTTATTTGACCTGGGATAAATTCTTCTGGTGCAACATACAGTATGAGTTAAAAATTAAAAACGAAAAAAATTTAAAAACACTGACCGCCGCACTCAGAGACGTCAATTAAGACTTAATCCTCATTTAACATGAAATGTCCCTCTCAGAGATGACAATTAATAATCGCTAATTGCAGAGTTCGATGTTCAAGTTTGAGGTTATTTTTGAAATTTTTTCAGTTTTAATTTTTCAAAAGATAAAATTAAGCTAAAAATAACATTTATTTTAAGTGTTAATAATAAATAATAATAATATTAGATAATGCCACAGTAAACATAGAACTTCATAACTGTGATAGTACTAAAGCATTTTTGTGCAATACATGCCTAGTTACTTAGTACAGCTGTTTTTACCTTTTCTTGCTAATAAATAGAAGTATTTCACATGAAAAGTACCTATAGTCACATCCATACAAACTAGATATACCTACAAAGAAGTATGAACATTGTCACCAAATTGGGTAATTACGGTATTAAAATTAAAGTATGTTTACTATATAGTTACAATATTATTATGATTTATGAATAATTCCTAATAGCAAATGGTTTTCTTATATTAAAATGGTAGGTAATAGTAGACATAAGACAGGTTATTCACACAATCCAAATTGTAAAACATAGAAACTTCAAATGTTGCAATAAATACTTTTAAATACCTAGTACCTATTATAAAAACAATATAAAACATGTTTTTTTTCTAACACCTTTTATGTTTGTTACATAACTGTAGTAGGGAGGTACGGTGAAAGGTAGGAAAGAATGAAATTATTTTAGTAGTATATATTTTATTATTCCTTCGATCGCGGCAAAACGAGACACAATAGCCTTTCAATTGTTATCGCGGCCCACTTGGGCTAAGTACGGGAGTTGAAGCGAGCTGCATCAGTTAATTTGATTTCTTGTTATTTTTTTATATATTCATTATTCTGCCTAGCACTGCAAACTTTGTAAATTTTTACTTCTTCTTGTCTTCTTGCATTGTTAACTAAAATAAAAGTATGACGTGATAAGAATTGAAACTGGTACAAAACATTATAAGTAAGTACTTTATAGTTTATTTATATATAGTATATACCTACTGACCAATGAAATCCTGTTGAAATGTATTAAGTATGTTAAAATATATTATTATGTTAAATTCGCCAACCAAAAACAAAATAAAAATTACTAGATACCTACTACTACTTCTCGTCATAGTACGAATGATTTATAGGGGACAGAAATTAATCAGTCAATTAATTTTGTCTCTGAGAGGTATCTCTAATGAAAGCATTAAATTTCAATTTGTTAAATGATGTTCAGCGCTATTTTTTAATGACCGACTCTGACGGCCGCAGTCACGACTCACGCCCAATAAAAAAAAATGAAACGAACACGGCTTGACTTTCCAAGACTAGAAAGCCGTGTTCGTTTCATTTTTCAACTACGCATGCGCGGCTTTTTTCGCAGTTTGGCAGCTGACTGTCAAGTAATGTCAACTTCATAATAATTGAGTGTCATGTTCTAAAATATTAACAATTTTTGTCAGATTTTAGAACATGACACTGACACTAATTTTTAACTTTGCGCATGCGTAATGTGCATTGAAAAACGA
This sequence comes from Polyommatus icarus, assembly GCA_937595015.1. NCBI lineage: Eukaryota > Metazoa > Arthropoda > Insecta > Lepidoptera > Lycaenidae > Polyommatus > Polyommatus icarus. The sequence goes on from OW569337.1 coordinate 18,655,265, forward strand.
AACGAACACGACTGCAGTTTGTTAAAAAAGAATAGACACAGAACAAAAAAAATTCTAAACGTAATCACGCTCAAAAGGTGGTTTTTTCTCTTTGTATTTCCATAGAGAACGCTTATATACACTTTAAATATTATTTGCCTTGCACATTTTTAACTCGATTGAATGAGGTTTTCGTATATTTTGTTACAATATGATTTAAAAATTGCGTAGAGTGTGTACGGTACTCTTTTTTGACAAGCTATAAATAAAATCAAATAAAAAAGAAGAAGAAGAAGATCATGCCCCCCGTGTAT
>OW569338.1:0-5000 GCA_937595015.1 Polyommatus icarus
ACCTAACCTAACCTAACCTAACCTAACCTAACCTAACCTAACCTAACCTAACCTAACCTAACCTAACCTAACCTAACCTAACCTAACCTAACCTAACCTAACCTAACCTAACCTAACCTAACCTAACCTAACCTAACCTAACCTAACCTAACCTAACCTAACCTAACCTAACCTAACCTAACCTAACCTAACCTAACCTAACCTAACCTAACCTAACCTAACCTAACCTAACCTAACCTAACCTAACCTAACCTAACCTAACCTAACCTAACCTAACCTAACCTAACCTAACCTAACCTAACCTAACCTAACCTAACCTAACCTAACCTAACCTAACCTAACCTAACCTAACCTAACCTAACCTAACCTAACCTAACCTAACCTAACCTAACCTAACCTAACCTAACCTAACCTAACCTAACCTAACCTAACCTAACCTAACCTAACCTAACCTAACCTAACCTAACCTAACCTAACCTAACCTAACCTAACCTAACCTAACCTAACCTAACCTAACCTAACCTAACCTAACCTAACCTAACCTAACCTAACCTAACCTAACCTAACCTAACCTAACCTAACCTAACCTAACCTAACCTAACCTAACCTAACCTAACCTAACCTAACCTAACCTAACCTAACCTAACCTAACCTAACCTAACCTAACCTAACCTAACCTAACCTAACCTAACCTAACCTAACCTAACCTAACCTAACCTAACCTAACCTAACCTAACCTAACCTAACCTAACCTAACCTAACCTAACCTAACCTAACCTAACCTAACCTAACCTAACCTAACCTAACCTAACCTAACCTAACCTAACCTAACCTAACCTAACCTAACCTAACCTAACCTAACCTAACCTAACCTAACCTAACCTAACCTAACCTAACCTAACCTAACCTAACCTAACCTAACCTAACCTAACCTAACCTAACCTAACCTAACCTAACCTAACCTAACCTAACCTAACCTAACCTAACCTAACCTAACCTAACCTAACCTAACCTAACCTAACCTAACCTAACCTAACCTAACCTAACCTAACCTAACCTAACCTAACCTAACCTAACCTAACCTAACCTAACCTAACCTAACCTAACCTAACCTAACCTAACCTAACCTAACCTAACCTAACCTAACCTAACCTAACCTAACCTAACCTAACCTAACCTAACCTAACCTAACCTAACCTAACCTAACCTAACCTAACCTAACCTAACCTAACCTAACCTAACCTAACCTAACCTAACCTAACCTAACCTAACCTAACCTAACCTAACCTAACCTAACCTAACCTAACCTAACCTAACCTAACCTAACCTAACCTAACCTAACCTAACCTAACCTAACCTAACCTAACCTAACCTAACCTAACCTAACCTAACCTAACCTAACCTAACCTAACCTAATCTAACCTAACCTAACCTAACCTAACCTAACCTAACCTAACCTAACCTAACCTAACCTAACCTAACCTAACCTAACCTAACCTAACCTAACCTAACCTAACCTAACCTAACCTAACCTAACCTAACCTAACCTAACCTAACCTAACCTAACCTAACCTAACCTAACCTAACCTAACCTAACCTAACCTAACCTAACCTAACCTAACCTAACCTAACCTAACCTAACCTAACCTACCCTAACCTAACCTAACCTAACCTAACCTAACCTAACCTAACCTAACCTAACCTAACCTAACCTAACCTAACCTAACCTAACCTAACCTAACCTAACCTAACCTAACCTAACCTAACCTAACCTAACCTAACCTAACCTAACCTAACCTAACCTAACCTAACCTAACCTAACCTAACCTAACCTAACCTAACCTAACCTAACCTAACCTAACCTAACCTAACCTAACCTAACCTAACCTAACCTAACCTAACCTAACCTAACCTAACCTAACCTAACCTAACCTAACCTAACCTAACCTAACCTAACCTAACCTAACCTAACCTAACCTAACCTAACCTAACCTAACCTAACCTAACCTAACCTAACCTAACCTAACCTAACCTAACCTAACCTAACCTAACCTAACCTAACCTAACCTAACCTAACCTAACCTAACCTAACCTAACCTAACCTAACCTAACCTAACCTAACCTAACCTAACCTAACCTAACCTAACCTAACCTAACCTAACCTAACCTAACCTAACCTAACCTAACCTAACCTAACCTAACCTAACCTAACCTAACCTAACCTAACCTAACCTAACCTAACCTAACCTAACCTAACCTAACCTAACCTAACCTAACCTAACCTAACCTAACCTAACCTAACCTAACCTAACCTAACCTAACCTAACCTAACCTAACCTAACCTAACCTAACCTAACCTAACCTAACCTAACCTAACCTAACCTAACCTAACCTAACCTAACCTAACCTAACCTAACCTAACCTAACCTAACCTAACCTAACCTAACCTAACCTAACCTAACCTAACCTAACCTAACCTAACCTAACCTAACCTAACCTAACCTAACCTAACCTAACCTAACCTAACCTAACCTAACCTAACCTAACCTAACCTAACCTAACCTAACCTAACCTAACCTAACCTAACCTAACCTAACCTAACCTAACCTAACCTAACCTAACCTAACCTAACCTAACCTAACCTAACCTAACCTAACCTAACCTAACCTAACCTAACCTAACCTAACCTAACCTAACCTAACCTAACCTAACCTAACCTAACCTAACCTAACCTAACCTAACCTAACCTAACCTAACCTAACCTAACCTAACCTAACCTAACCTAACCTAACCTAACCTAACCTAACCTAACCTAACCTAACCTAACCTAACCTAACCTAACCTAACCTAACCTAACCTAACCTAACCTAACCTAACCTAACCTAACCTAACCTAACCTAACCTAACCTAACCTAACCTAACCTAACCTAACCTAACCTAACCTAACCTAACCTAACCTAACCTAACCTAACCTAACCTAACCTAACCTAACCTAACCTAACCTAACCTAACCTAACCTAACCTAACCTAACCTAACCTAACCTAACCTAACCTAACCTAACCTAACCTAACCTAACCTAACCTAACCTAACCTAACCTAACCTAACCTAACCTAACCTAACCTAACCTAACCTAACCTAACCTAACCTAACCTAACCTAACCTAACCTAACCTAACCTAACCTAACCTAACCTAACCTAACCTAACCTAATCTAACCTAACCTAACCTAACCTAACCTAACCTAACCTAACCTAACCTAACCTAACCTAACCTAACCTAACCTAACCTAACCTAACCTAACCTAACCTAACCTAACCTAACCTAACCTAACCTAACCTAACCTAACCTAACCTAACCTAACCTAACCTAACCTAACCTAACCTAACCTAACCTAACCTAACCTAACCTAACCTAACCTAACCTAACCTAACCTAACCTAACCTAACCTAACCTAACCTAACCTAACCTAACCTAACCTAACCTAACCTAACCTAACCTAACCTAACCTAACCTAACCTAACCTAACCTAACCTAACCTAACCTAACCTAACCTAACCTAACCTAACCTAACCTAACCTAACCTAACCTAACCTAACCTAACCTAACCTAACCTAACCTAACCTAACCTAACCTAACCTAACCTAACCTAACCTAACCTAACCTAACCTAACCTAACCTAACCTAACCTAACCTAACCTAACCTAACCTAACCTAACCTAACCTAACCTAACCTAACCTAACCTAACCTAACCTAACCTAACCTAACCTAACCTAACCTAACCTAACCTAACCTAACCTAACCTAACCTAACCTAACCTAACCTAACCTAACCTAACCTAACCTAACCTAACCTAACCTAACCTAACCTAACCTAACCTAACCTAACCTAACCTAACCTAACCTAACCTAACCTAACCTAACCTAACCTAACCTAACCTAACCTAACCTAACCTAACCTAACCTAACCTAACCTAACCTAACCTAACCTAACCTAACCTAACCTAACCTAACCTAACCTAACCTAACCTAACCTACCCTAACCTAACCTAACCTAACCTAACCTAACCTAACCTAACCTAACCTAACCTAACCTAACCTAACCTAACCTAACCTAACCTAACCTAACCTAACCTAACCTAACCTAACCTAACCTAACCTAACCTAACCTAACCTAACCTAACCTAACCTAACCTAACCTAACCTAACCTAACCTAACCTAACCTAACCTAACCTAACCTAACCTAACCTAACCTAACCTAACCTAACCTAACCTAACCTAACCTAACCTAACCTAACCTAACCTAACCTAACCTAACCTAACCTAACCTAACCTAACCTAACCTAACCTAACCTAACCTAACCTAACCTAACCTAACCTAACCTAACCTAACCTAACCTAACCTAACCTAACCTAACCTAACCTAACCTAACCTAACCTAACCTAACCTAACCTAACCTAACCTAACCTAACCTAACCTAACCTAACCTAACCTAACCTAACCTAACCTAACCTAACCTAACCTAACCTAACCTAACCTAACCTAACCTAACCTAACCTAACCTAACCTAACCTAACCTAACCTAACCTAACCTAACCTAACCTAACCTAACCTAACCTAACCTAACCTAACCTAACCTAACCTAACCTAACCTAACCTAACCTAACCTAACCTAACCTAACCTAACCTAACCTAACCTAACCTAACCTAACCTAACCTAACCTAACCTAACCTAACCTAACCTAACCTAACCTAACCTAACCTAACCTAACCTAACCTAACCTAACCTAACCTAACCTAACCTAACCTAACCTAACCTAACCTAACCTAACCTAACCTAACCTAACCTAACCTAACCTAACCTAACCTAACCTAACCTAACCTAACCTAACCTAACCTAACCTAACCTAACCTAACCTAACCTAACCTAACCTAACCTAACCTAACCTAACCTAACCTAACCTAACCTAACCTAACCTAACCTAACCTAACCTAACCTA